>QODF01000185.1:93516-120219 GCA_024372805.1 Oostethus manadensis
CACACAAATACATATGTGTGGTTTAGCCCCAAAAGGTTCCCGACGAGGATATTGATGATATCAGAGTTTAGCGCGATGCAAGTGGAAATGGGCTTTAATGTGAAAACATGAAAAACAGAACTTTTTTGTTTTCTCCCAACTCCCTTTGCACAGAAATATAAATGTTGGGTTGTTTTTGGCATGCAGGCAGTTTGCAGAAGCCTGCGGCCTGGCCTTGGATGTGAATGAACGTCTGATCAAGGAGGACCAGCTGGAGTACCAGGAGGAGATGAGAGCTCACTACAGGGACCTGCTGAGCGAGCTGTCAGCCATCATGAACGAGCAGGTCTCGCCTCTCGGTCGTCTTTTACGGAGCCATCTTCCATTTTCTCCTTTCTCACATCCCATCATCCTTCCTTCTTTTTCTTCTCCAACCTGCAGCTGCGAAAACGTCTTCTGGCCTCCAGCGCCACCTCTCTCTCTAACAGCTCTCTTTCCACTCTGTCTAAGCCCGGTATGTCATGTCTGGGATTCACTCGTTCCTGCCGCTTCACCGCACGCACACGCACGCACCGACATCCCAGCGGCATACCTACAAGACGTTTACATTGGAACTGGGTTGTTTTTTTTTTTGCCGCGGTGCCGTCGATTGCACAAAGTCAGACGAATGTTTTTTCCCGATGGGGACTGAAAAGGACGTACAGCAGTTACTAGCAAGCCGAGGTAACCGGCTAACTGCTGTGGTCGCCTAGCAACAATGCCAAACAAAAAGCAAAACGGTACCGGTCCCGGATATCCGGGTATAGAATCAGAAACAGGGTCATTCTGGCTGAAGGATGAGGTGGATTTGACAACCAAGGCCGCAAAGAATCTGGGTCCGACATCATGTGTACTTTGAGGGAGGAGAAGTCAGCGCTACAGTTCCTCGTTGTAGCACAAATGAGGGAAGAGCTAACCTGTAAACTTGGATTGGAAATGTACAATCACAGAACAGCAGGCCCAAGAAGAGCTTCTCAGAGATCCATGATGAAGTCATAAACCTGGAAGAGAAAAACAGACCACTGTGCAAGGATACCAAGGCACTAAGAGGTGATATCAAGGTTCTACAAGATGATAATGCTGCTACACAATGATATCAAGGCGCGACAGTATGATATAAGAGTACTACTGGATGATAATGCTACTCATCAGGAAGAGAAATACGCGAAGAAAATTATCATTGAGTAAATGAAAAATACAACTGATGAGATGGATCAGAATGCACAAATGTGGTCCTGACAGGTCTCCAAATAACACCCGGGTCAAATAACAGGGCATTCTAGAACCAGATGAAATGTGTGTGGCTTCAACAAAGCAACAAACTGCCAGTTTCCCACAATCGAAGCAGGTGGAAGTAGATATCGCCCCATCAATACTTGCATCCCACTGTATGGAAGAAACATCATCGTTAGGCTCACCAACAGGGAATTCAACGCTGCACTGCTGGACGCTGAAGAATCCAAATGTCTACATGGACGATCACCTGACAAAACACAACACTGACATTGCAAAAGAAAAAAGCACTCGACTCGAGGAAGCAGGGAGCGAAGTACTTGGAGCACCGACGGAAAAATAGGAATCGTGGGAAAAGTGGGGATTGCTGTGATGTGGATATTAGCACAAAAGTCATAAAGTAATTGAATTATTTGATGTTGGAGGGATTGGAATCTGTTGGGAAATGTGGAAGTACTTAGAACTCAAATTTGATCAAAGGCATTCCGCAATCCGGAAAAATAATGTCTGGATTGATGCTAGAATTGTTGGAATAGTAAGAGTAATGAAGATCAAAGAAAATTAGCCTAAATGGTAAGTATATTGAACGCAGCAGCAACAGAACCAATGTTGTAGTAGCGGTCGGCATTAGTGGTGCTGATGAGTCCATTGCAAACACGCACCAACAGCGTTAAAGTGCACGCAGAGCAGGCTGACAGCTCATCATACTTCAAATGAAGCTACTATAACTACTGCATGAGGAGGTTGCCCGCAGCCACAGCTGTCAATGCCAATGTTGCCCGGTGTTATTTGGAACATTTTTGGCTACATCTACACACTAATTCATTTCACTTTGTGTGTCCAGATTCCTCAGTCAAGGCAACCCGGAACGGAGCACCACAGCGGCTTCTGAACGGCTAAAAGGCGGACAGGATGTTGAGGACTCTTGCCTTGTGCGTGTTTGTTGTAGAAGAAGAGAAAGGAAAGAAGAAGTTGTGTGTAGACCGTGCTCGTGCTAGTCTTGCTATTGTCCTGTCGTGGAACGTGGCCGGGGGGGGGGGTGGACCCGCTCGGCTGTTTGTTTTGGTTCTAGAAGAGTCGGTCGGCCTCATCAGCTTCCACCCTGAAGCAAAAACATGTTACTTAAGACACGTGCGCCTTCTAGCCGCAGCGTTGCCCTTTAGAGCACAGTGACCTTACTGAGCTCGAGCTTCACGCGTCATCACGTCGCTTCCCGGATGCATGTTCTCGAGAAATCAGACTGTAAGCCAACAAAAAAATGAGCTGAAGGCACCTCGACTTGGTGTTTTGAATGTAGAGCAGCTCCACCTGCTACTTTGTATCCTTTGCTAACATGACCGGAACATCAGCTCACTCCTTTTCACGGGAAAAAAAAATATACGTTTTGTAACATTTTTATGGTGCAAAACGCATTGTTACTGTTATTATTTACTGTTTTCAATTGTATATAAGAAATATTAATATTTAAAACATTTGAAATGTTCTTTTTTAATGAAATATACATATGGATATTTGTTTAGCTGACTTTTAAAGAATGTTTATGTATAACATTGAAATAAAACTTTGGTAATGAGTGATTACTGGGTAATGGTAGACTTGGTGCCAAGGTGGTGGGAGGCGGAAAGAGCCTGCTAGGGTTTCTGTCCGCCACACACAGACTGCTTTTACATGCGGCCATGTCTCCACCGCACACCGTGGGTGGCTCAGGTTGCTCGCTAACGCTGCCTTTTAGCCACATCTACACGCCGCAAAATTAGGTACACCTCATTTGAATCCTATTTTATGTTATTTTTTATGATAATAATACATACAATAAAATATGACATATATTTAAATTATATGTGTAATTATTAAAAATAAAAATTATATGAATTATTATTATCATATTATATATTACTTTTGCGCCGCACGGTGGATTAGTGGTTAGCACATTGGCCACACAGTCAGGAGATCTGGAAGACCTGGGTTCAAATCTCCGTTGGGCATCTCTGTGTGGAGTTTGCATGTTCTCCCCGTGCGTGTGTGGGTTTTCTCCGGGTACTCCGGATTCCCCCCACATTCCAAAAACATGCATGTTAGCTTCATTGGCCGCTCTAAATTGTCCATTAGAGTGTGAATGTTTGTCTATATGTGCCCTGCGATTGACCGGCGACCAGTCCAGGGTGTACCCCGCCTCTCGCCCAAAGTCTGCTGGGATAGGCTCCAGCATCCCCGTGACCCTAATGAGGATAAGCGGCATAGAAAATGGATGGATGGGTGGATATTACTTTTGCACACTGTGGGTCAGGTAGGCCACATTCTCCACAAGTGAATCCGCCATCTTGCATGATAGAAAAGGGCTGGTTACCCCTGGCGATCCACGCCATGATTTTCTGACGGATGGCTTTCACCCCGGGAATTGGAAGTATTGAAGGAAGAAGTCTTGGTTCCGCCTCGCGTCGGTCATGCGAGGCGAGGAACAAAACTGCAAGTTGAATACCCGAAGGAGAGCCCACAGTCAGGTGCAGACCGAGCACACTTTTACTTTCATGGAATCACTACCGAGCCAAAATGAAAGGGAAATACGTGTGGAAACAGAAAGAGAATCAATAATAATAAAAACATACAAATAAAGCCATATTGTTTTCCCATTTTTTCTTTGCTTTTTCCTTTTTGACATGGCCTTTTCTGTATTGTCTTTGTTTTTTTCAGTTTCGTTTCCTGTTTTGTCTTTGTCTTTTCCATTTGCTGTTTCTCATCGCATTTACCGGATGGCTGAAGCTAGCAAGGAAAGGCAAAGACAAAGCATCCCTGATTATTATTACTGTCAATATCATTATGGTTATTAGCAGTAGTGGTAGAAGTAATGCTGTTATATTGATACAGCTTTTATACTCATCAGTGGCGGCTCAACAACACATGACGGCCTCCGATGCGTTCATTTATTTATATGTAAATTCTACCCTGCGTTTCTGTTCGTGTGGAACAAAGACAAAGTCGCCGGGGGTCGGTAAAGTCTCCGGATCAGATCAGAACAATGGAATGAAAGAAAGGCCGCTGATTCGCTCATTTCACTGTCAATCAAAAAGGGACTCCGCTTCAGTAACAAGTAATTTGGGGTCAAAAATGTGACTTTGATTGTTCTGATTATTTGCCGTCATTTAAAGACCAACCTGTCTTACTATGAAGAAACTTTCAACACAACATACTGTATGAGGAACTATGGTGAGTAAAAGTACACAAGAATCATACCTCGCCCTTACTGGTGCCAACAGTACCTACCCTAGGAGGTGCATTAGTCTAGATTGTATGTTGGCCCCCTATGGTGCACGGAGAACCACAAAGCTGATCTGGATTTAGATCCCCAGGTGCCATGTAGGACCCCTGCTTAGTTTTCCTGTAACAGTACCCGGCTGGCTGCTGATGAATAAATAAAACCTTCTCCCTGACGGCTGAGCTCTGGCTGTGTACACAAGTGCCGCTATGGGCTGAAGGCACAAGCCCCGAGACCTGGACCCAGATTGTGTACACCGAGGGGCTGGACAGTCAGTATGTTAAAAGACCAGCAGCACCATGAGACCCCAGCTCCTCCTCCGGTATTCGGGAAGCCGTGGTTCTGGCAACGCAGCAGCAGCACCATGGAGAGCACCCGCAGCTTGGCTCAGGTCATCATGGAGATCAAGAAGCTGGAGGCTGAGAACAGAGCGCTGCGTCAGGACCAGGACCAGGAGCAGATAAAAGAAGCGTCTACAGTGATGGAAAACCCGTACGGGAATCTCAAGTGGAACGAATCTGCTCCCATCCTGAAGGAATATAAAGGTATGTGGTTTATTCATCTCAAGGGTGTCAAACTCATCTCAATTGGGTATCAAGTATTCACTCAGAAATGACAAACACCGTTGGAAACTTTAATGAGTATAAGCTTTGGTAGGTACTCAAATGTAATGATATCAAGCAGAGGGTTTATCTACTATGTCTTACATGTTGCCGGTATTTGCCAGACCATGTTGTCATGACAGTGCGGAGGTACTCTATGAGCCCCAGCCTGCCTGGCGTGACACCCCTCCTGGCAGACGCGGGCCGACAGAACCCCCTCGGATGGGGGCGATTACAGCAGGAGCTCAGACACAGCAATGGGGATCCTGCTGACGGCTCATCCGGCGGTCAAGTGGAAGGCACAGCCGGCAACAGGAAGTCCCTGCAGGAGTATGTGCACAAGAACAGGTAGAGAAGGAATGCTGTCAATCATTTAGCTTGATAAAATAACCAAAATATTACCAACAATGTGGACTCCGGTTTCCTCCCACACTCCAAAAACATGCTTGTTAGGTTGATTGGTGATTGTAAATTTCCATGGGTATGAATGGTTGTTTGTCTGCCCTGTGATTGGCTGGCGACCAGTCCAGGGTGCACCCCGCCTCCCGCCCGAATTCAGTTGGGATAGGTTTCAGAGTAGATTGAATGGATGGATGGATAGAGCTGTAATTAAAAATTCACATTCAAACAGTATCACTTGGCCTGTCAGACTACCAAAAATGTGTAAAGTATATTTCAAAAAACTTTCTTTTTAATCATCTTTTCCATTTTTGTTTTTTTCCATTTCCTTTGGAATTATTTTCTTGGCCCATAGGGCATCTGAATTTTGCCTAGCAACAACATAGCCGCTAACTGTAACATAACATTAGTTTTCATGTTTACAGGATTTTGTTTTGGGGGGGAAATCACAATATTTGCACATTTATATATCAATACCTTTATTTTGTGTCCCCATTGCATGCCTAGCAACAAAGGTTGCACAAATTCCCCAGAAGACAGAGTGAGAGCAAATTCTATTCATTATTTGATAGCTACACTTCTATTGCATGTTGCGGTTTTACGATGACCTACGCACGATTTTGTCACAGCAGGTTTTCTAACTTGACTTTTGGAAGATAATTGCGATTGTTCGTTTGTCCCTACAGAGCCAAGACGAAAAGCGTCACCTTCCTTCTACCAGTGGATGACATTTACACCAACAAACCAACTCTGGCCAAAATCACTGGGACCGAGTCATGAGACCTCCGTGGGGCCCAAATGGGGTCGGTCTCTTCTTGTAGTGTGCGGTCCCCTTCTTCCGGGCTCCAAAAGGGATTTTATCACAGCACACAAACAAAACCACGGACTCTGGTTACACAGTGATGAGACATAGGAGGAGAGGATCACATGTCCTTTGCTCAAGTGGTTCTGGAACCCTGCAGGCTGTGGACATTTGTGGTCACTGACGCAGGCCCGTTTATTATTTAGGCTGCCTGTTCTCTCTCAATGACGTGCGATAAAAGGCATCACGCGTTGTTGATACTGCCCAGCTACGCTCACAGGACACAAGAATTCTACCTTTATAGGGCTCACTTTTCATTTCACACGCTATTTGAGAACAGTTTTCTGTGATGTGTAGGGTTGGGCAGTTAGTTCTTTTCTTTTTTTGTAAAAATATACATATTTTAGATGGCATAAAACACAAAAAGTGTTTTTATGCAGACGTCGGTTTTAAAATGAAAAATATTTCTAAAGAAATCACTTAACGACCAGTCCAGGGTGTACGCCGCTTCTCGTCCAAAGTCCGATGGGATAGGCTCCAGCATACCCCCGTGACCCTAATGGGGATAAGCAGCATAGAAGATGGATGGATAAATTCCACTCATTGACAAGCATAGCTGATGTCTTAGCCAGAGTGACTCAACAGCGCCCCTGCTGGTTGCAGTCAAACTGTGCTCTCCATTTTGCCTCAATGGCCTTGAGGTAGGAATCAAAAATTGACTACTCTAATGACCCATTTTGATTGTGCAGGGGTACTTAATGAAACATGTCACACAATTTAGTCATTACAATAATAATTTGACTTATACAGTGCCCTGCGATTGGCTGGCGACCAAGTCCAGTGCACCCCACCCCTCGCCTGAAGTCAGCTGGGATAGACTCCCGCATACCCCCGCGACCCTAGTGAGGATAAGTAGTGTGAAAAAGTGTTTTCCCCCTTCCTGATTTCTTATTTTTGCCACAAATGTTTCATATCATCAAAGAAATGTAAATATTAGTCAATGACAGCACAACTAAAACTGTTTTTAAATGAAAACTTTGATTATTAAAGGGAGGGGAAAAAATCCAAACCTACCCCAGGAGTACCTCAAACTCATCCAAGAGGTCACAAAATACCCCCCGAAAACAGCCAAATAAATAGTTCCGAGATGAAAATGGCTGCTGAACAAAAATAACATTAAGACTCGTCTCAATCTAGCCAGAAAACATCTTGAGGATCACCAAGACCTTAATAGATACTCTGGGAAAATCAGGGGTTTAGAACTCAACATACCTTGGGGTCGCTGGAGGCAGAGTCTGGCTGAAGTTGGGCCGCAGCCTCGGCGCACATGCACACGCGCGCTATTTAAATTAAAATATTTTTAAAATCCAGTCTTCTCAAACGTCTTTTTAAAATATATTAAGATAAACAAAATAAAATAAACGATGAAGAAGTTGTGTGCAAAACTAGTAATAATGATCAGCTTTCCACTCATTGAAAAATGTTTCCCTGCTTGCATCAAGCCCGGTCGATGTCACGCCCCTGTGAGCCATACACCCCACCGTGATTGGTAGGTTCGTCAGCTGCACACACAACACTGTAAAAAGTGCCATTCATGTAGAACTCAAGGCCTGCACTAACATTAAACTTTCAAATTAAGGTGGGGGCCATAAAATATCATTGCGGGCCGCAAGTTTGAGGTCTCTGGGGAAAATACTTTGACAAAACAAAAGTTTTTTGAAGGTGTGTGTCCCAATACATCTGGCGTAAAAATAATACAGTATTTCAGAAAAATAACATCATACAAAGAGTAAAACATGGTGGTGGTAGTATGATGGTCTGGGGCTGTTGTGCTGCTTCAAGACTTGGAAGACTTGCTGGGATAAATAGAACCATGAATTCTGCTGTCTACCAAAACAACCTTGAAGGCGAACGTCGGGCCATCTGTTTGGGACCTCAAGCTGAAACAAACTTAAGTGCTGCAGGAGGACAGTGATCCAAAACACACCAGCAAGTCCACCTCTGAATGGCTGAAGAAAAACAAATGGAAGACTTTGGAATGGCCTAGTCAGAGTCCTGACCTGAATCTTATTAAAATGCTGTGTCATGACTTCAAAAGGTGGTCCATGCCTAAACATCCTCCAATGTGGCCGAACTACAACAATTCTGCAAAGATGAGTGGGCCAAAATTCCTCCACAGCGCAGTAAGAGACTCATTGGACGTTATTGTAAATGCTTGATTGCAGTTGTTGCTGCTAAAGGTGGCCCAACCAGTTATTAGTTTTAGGGGGCAAACACTGTTTCACACAGGTCCATGTAGGTTTACATATTTTTTCACCCTTAAAAAGAAAAAGCTCCATTTAAAAACTGCATTTTATGTTGAGTTGTGTTGTCACTAATAGTTTTATTTGTTTGATGATCTGAAACATGCAATTGTGACAAACACGCAAAACAAGAAGGAGGCAAGCACTTTTTCACACCACTGTGTATATGTTTCAGTGGTGGACAAAGCACACAAACCAAGTACTTGAGTTAAAGTAGAGATACGCTAGGTAAAATATTATTCCAGTAAAAGTGCTCCCTTCGGAATTTCACTTGAGTAAAAGTACAAAAGTATTTGCCCTAAAATGTACTTTAGTATCCAAAGTACTATGATTTATTACAGCTATAATATACCATTATCATTTTTGTCAAGACTCTTGCTTAAACAATATGTGAAAAGACTTCTTTGACACTTCTGTCTATTTAAACGATCATGAGCTCAAAACCTTGACTCTAAATTTCCTTCAGAACCAAATGAAATAACACGATTTCAGAGCAGGCCGTTTCAATTTAGGGTTTATTTTTAACACAGTTGCAGGTTCAAGTTTAATAAAAACAAAACAAAAAAAACTTTTTGATGTCTAAACTATTAAACACATGTTCACGGGTTCCCTTTTACTATATTGTACCTGCAGTAAAGATCTCTGTGCGCAAATATAACCTGGCCATATCAGATTACCGTAACAGAAACTATTTTTTGTATCAGAAGAAACGTTTTGCATTAACTCCTATACTGCAAATTAGAAAAATTGTCATAACAAATGACAAAATAACAAGGCATCCACTGGCAAGGAACAATTTGTGTCAGTAAACATGATTAAAGAGCATGCCACCAATTCTGCTTCTGGTGAGTGTGTTAGTACAGTATGGCACTGATAATCTAACTAAAGTAGCAATATTTTTTATTCAGCTTGAAAGGAGCTGATTCTCAACGTTTTTTGAGTCCATTCCCGCCCTCCTGGGACTGAAAATAAGCCCTGCTGGGCTGAAAAGACGTTCACAAGCTGCAGAAGCAGGTGGAGCAGTGTTGACCTTCCACGACAACTTGCAGACTGCTGGGAAAGACTTGAGAAGTTCTTTGCCATCAGCTTTGCAGGCAAGGTAGCCATCTAACTGCTTGATACCTTCATGACCAGGAGTAGACTTCATGCTTGCAAAGAAGTCCTCTTCCTCGGGGGCACTGGAACCATCAACTAGTGTTTGATTGGCAGGCTCTTCCTCCAGATGGTCCATGATGTAGTCCAGCCCTGAAATAGACATTTCCACAGATGCTAAGAATCAAAACTTTTAAAACAGACTCAATTATCAAAAAAATGCTCAGTTTCTTTGAATCTTAAACACTTTTCAAAAACAAAAACTAAAATAACCTTACCTAGTTTGACAATGTGGTCATCTGATGTCCAGGATGTTAGGAATTTCGGGATAAGGATCGCAGCTGCAATAAACTCCGGCTCTACCAGCATGATTCCGAAGCGCTGCTGCAGGCCTCCTCGGACTGCATCCACCGGATGTTTGCAGTACCTGGAAGGAATGCGAACTCGTTCCGGTTTCGAGATGAGGAGTGTCAACGTAGGCAGAAGCCATCCCATCTGAACATCAGTTTCAGCCTGAACAATGTTGAGGGCTTTGGCTACCAGGCTCAGGGTTCTGGCATACTCTTCCAGAGAGGCAATTTCAACTGGACTTAACCTATCACAAATTCAGACAACAACAATAAATCATTTTGTGTCATTACACTATTAAGTGTGTGTGTGTGTGTGAGAGAGAGAGAGAGAGAGAGAGTCAAGTGCCATTTTACTGTATCTACTGATTGACTCTTTTCCTGTGTCTACTACTCAAAGGTATGCGTTTAAAACCTATTTTAGTCATAGTTTTAACAGTTTTAATAGTTTTTAAATAGTTTTAATAGTCAACCTGCGATTGACTGGCAACCAGTCCAGGGTGTACCCCGCCTCTCGCCCAAAGTCTGCTGGGATAGGCTCCAGCATCCCCTAATGAGGATAAGCGGCATAGAAAATGAATGAATGAATAGTTTTACTATTAACATTACTGGAACATACATTTAAAGGAATTAATTTTTAAAAAAAGAGCACTTGGCAACGTGAGGGAAGCATAGACAGCTCAGATAGCCCAATCTCCCTGACCTTTAATGATTCCGAGCACTCTCTCGACGGAAAGAAATAAGCAATTCCACCTTGTTGTGTTGGGGCGGATCAGCTGAATTTGGCACACATCTTCTATAATCGCTGCCGCAGCCACAGACCTGGCACACTTCTTCCACAGTGCACGGCACTTTGCAAATGCTGACCTGGACAGCTTCTTGTAGGCTCCATTTAAACAGGCTTTGGCTGCATCCGCTGTGGAAACCAGTTGAATAAGTGGCAGGCACAACCGTGATGCTTTGGAAGTTGGAATTGTAAGCCCTCATCCTCATCTAAAACATCTGTTACCTCTACAAAGTTCACCCCAACACCATCCACATCCTCATCATCTCCATCACACGTCGCTTATCTCACCTTCAGTCTCCTCTGAAGCAGAGTTGTTGTTCTCATCTTGCTCTGCATACTGTATACACAAAATGCCTTTCAAAAATGTGACCCGTTGTCCGTAGTAGTTCCAACAACCTTGCTCTGAATGTCAAACTCAGAATGAACGTCATTTAGTGCACAAGCCAAAACTTTAAAAGTATGTGGGCCTTTGAGCTGCCTGCATGCTAGTGCTGCTGACCACCTCTCCAGGCTCTTAGGGTCAACCCAGTGGGCGGTGACACCGACAAAACCTCTTCTCCTTGAACTCCAACAGTCTGTTGTTGTTGCTATGAAGTCTATCGCTGACATTGCTTTTTCATATTCTTCTTCTTCTCAAGTGCTGCCTCATCCATCTTACGTCGCAAAGTGACATTGTACCAATGTCTACTGTCTGGATCTTGAAGGAGCCTCCTCGCTTTCCAGTTTTCGTTTCCTCGGCGCTGGTAGGGCGGTGTATCTCTGCAAGTGGCTACCATGCACTCCCCAAACTAAAATACTTCTGTAAAAGTACAGACACATGAAAAAGCTACTGAAGTACAGTAACGGATTACATTTACTTCGTTACTGCCTGCCACTGATATGTTTTTCTCATTTGGTAGATATTTTTAACATATCTAAACCAGTAAAAAATAAATACAATTACAATAATGTCTTAAATAAAGAAGGCACTGCAATGCAGACTTCTCTATTTAATATACAGTATGTTCAGATGTGATGACCACACGTACACGCCGTCATATTGAATACATCAAAAATCAATCATCAGTCATTTCCTTACAGTATGAATGTTTGATAAAAATAAAAAATAAAAAGTATAATGAACGTAGGAATGCTTCTGCAACAAGAATGTACATACTGTAAGACAGCACCATTATTTGTGTTGGGGATGTTAAAGTCACTTATTTAAGCTTCAACCCTCTGCTGTTAGCATACAATCTCATCATTATTAAACTTTCTTGTGTTGCAACGTGACATGTAGCGATAAGGGAAATGAAATATGCACTTTAACGGAGTAGCACCTGCAGGATGCATGTAAATGTGGCTGCGATTACTTCCTGGCAGCGTCTCAGGTCCTTAATGAAGTCTGCAGTGCTTTCATGTCCTTGAGCAGCCTCAGATTGCACCTGCTCGTCTCACCCGGTTTTGCCTTGATTGCTGCCGCAGAGCGTCCTCTAGTGCACGCCGCCGTGCTCACTGTTGGCGGTGGGGTCCTGCCCGCCTGCCTCGTTTGCGCTTGCTTTCTCAATTTCCTAATCTTGAGACAGGAACATGGACAATAAAAGGATGAACACAAGGTTCTTACGTGCTTTTGTGTGTGCGTACCTGCATTTTATGCCTGTACAGCTTACTGATCTGATCTCCTTTGCGCTCCATTTTGAGAAGCAGCAGCTCTTGTTCCCTTTCCAGCTGCTTTCTTTCCTGCAGAGAAACACTGAGGTCCAGCTGACGCATCAACTCGTCCTTCTCTCTGCGACACACACATGGCAAAAAACATCACCCGCTCGTACCTGGTTGAGCTTCATTTAAGAGGGGACGGAGAGAGGAACTAAGACAACGAAAAGTGGTAACAAATGACAACATTACCCAGTAGTGCTTCAGACTAGGGCTGCAACTAACGATTATTTTCATAATCAATGGATCGGTCGATTATTTTTTCAATTAATCGGATTTTTAAAAAGAGGCAAAAATGTTGATAGTTCTTTTCCAAAGACAACGATGATGTGTGTGAAGTACCTTGTTTTGCCTGAAAGACAAAGATAATATGTCTGCTTTCATGGATCACCAAGGACATTTAAAAAAAAAAATAAAATTAAAGTGGCTCATTTTTAATGAAACGATTAATCCATTACCAAAATAGTTGTCAATTATTTGGATAATCGATTAATAATGGATTCATCGATTAATCGTTGCAGCTCTACTTCAGACCAGCCTACTTTAAGAGGGGGAAAACAGCGAAAATAGAGAACAAATTGCAACAACATTGCCTGCTAGTGCTTGGTGGAGGTTAAGTCAGTGGTTCCCAAACGTTTTTGCAGGGCCCCCCCTTCGGTAGACAGACAGACGGGAATACACAACAACATTGCCCACTTGTGCTTGTTTTAGCTTGAAATAGAGAACAAAAAGCAAAAAAAACATACAAAACAAAACTGCTAGTGTTTTGTTTAGCGCAATTTAAGAGGAGAGAGCGAGAGAAAAGAGCGAGCAAAATGCAACAACAGATGTCAGACAGATGTCAACAACCTACTGTAATTTAAGCACTTGGTTTAGCCTCATTTAAGAGGGGACAGACACACAAAACAGAGAAAAAAATCCAATAAGCAACAACATTATCTGTTCGACCTTGACATAGCTTAATTTCAGAACGGAGAGACAGAGAATAAAGAACAAAGCGCTACAGCATTGTCCCCTAGTGCTTGGTATAGCTTAATTTAAGAGGGGATGGACGGAAAATAGACAATTAAACACAAGTACATTGCCGGCTAGTGCTTGGTAAGCTTACCATATTTTCTGGACTGTAAGCTGCTACTTTTTTCCTAGGTTTTGTACCATGCGGCGTATACAAAAGTGCGGCTATTCTGTGGATTTTTCTTCCACCGCTAGGGGGCGGAAGTAGAATCCAAAATAAGATAAGACGTATAAATCAACGCAAAGAAGAACAGCAGAAAGAGCAGATAAAAAGCTGCAAATTACTAACTGGTACGTATTTTCAAATCCTCGCCCCGTCTTCCTGGAAACCACAAGAAGAAGCTCATATGACGCAACTTTTAAGTTGAAGGCCATCGAGCCTACTATCTACGCAGGAAACCGCGCTGCGGCACGCAAACTTAGCATCAATGAATCTATGATAAGCTGTTTGAGGCGGCAGCGGGAAGAGCTCATGCAATGGCAAAAATCGGAAAAAGCTTTCCGGGGTCCGAAAGGCTGGACTGCTACGCAAGAAAGCGGCGCACCTTCAGAACCAACATCACCGGAGATTGACAGTGACACGGAGAGCGAGACTGATGGAGACTGATGTGACGAAGCGCTCCTGAGTTTGTTCAACTCCAGCACTGAAGAAGATGACTTCATGGGTTTCAGCCAAGATGACTAAAGAGACTTGTGCTTTCAAACACAGGAGAAATGAGGATAAGTAAATGCTGGTTATCTGTTACGTTTTAATCAGCAAAGTTGCTGCCGCGTTAAAAGCCACTGTTCGGAGAGAATCTGTTCAGGTACATAAATGTACATTTACCGTACAGAATCGTTCTGTACATGCAGTAAATATCTTTTTTTTCAACATAGATATCCGCGGCATGTAGCCTGGTGCGGCATGTAGCCTGGTGCGGCATGTAGCCTGGTGCGGCATGTAGCCTGGTGCGGCATGTAGCCTGGTGCGGCATGTAGCCTGGTGCGGCATGTATATATATATTTTTTTTTAATAGAGTGGATGCGTCTTATTTACAGGTGCGCTCTGTAGCACAGAAAATACGGTAATCTAGGAGCCCAAATACAGAAAAGATAGGAAAACAAAACGCAACATTGCCTTCTAGCGCTTGATTGTGCTTCGTGTCAAAAGGGGACAGACAGACAAAACAGAGTACAAAAACATTTAGCACCAAAACTCCCTGCTCGTGCTTGGTATACAGTAGCTTACTTTAAGAGGGGACAGACAAAAACTAGACAAGAAACGCAACAACTTTGCCTGCCCATGCTTGGCATAGCTTAATGTAAGAGGGGACAGATGGGAAATAGAGAACAAAGAGCAGCAACATTGCCTGCTAGTGCATAGTATAGCTTCATTTAAGAGGGCTCAGAGAGAAATGAAATAGTAGCCACGAGATAATATTTCAAAGCAAAACTCGATCTAAAAAAATACTCACAAACTCATCAGTTTTAGTTCCTCCTGTAAGCCCTGCAGAAGTTCCGACAGCTCCCCGCTGCCAGAGGAGGCGGAGCCGGAAGAAGTATCCGAGCGGCGGCGGCGGCGGCTGCCCGCGTCCAAGAGGAGGGGCTTGCTGTTGTTGTCAAGGACGTGACTGTTGCACAGGTGAGGCTGGTGGCGTTTCAGGAGAGACAGAACCGACTGCACGTTGGCTCGGACGGAGTGGCTGCCGCCTACAGACTGTTTACAGACACAGAATCAAACACGAGCAGGAAGTAGACATATGTGGCGGGTTTGTAGCTACCGTTCCTGCCACAAACGGTACATCTTTGAGGTTGAGTCTGTAGTGAGGTTCTGAGTAAGACGACTGCTTCTAAAAAGCAGAGCAGATAGTCCATCAGTATTTGGGTTACTAGTGATGACCATTTTTTCCAAAAACCTTTAAGATGCTTTTCCTCTCTTTGGTCCCACGTGGTGATGATGAATGCAGCAGAATCCTGTTGGCCTCCAAACCAGACTGTAGCTGAGGAACACCAAAAACGGTCATGGTGAGCACATCAATGTTCACCTTCGCAACCTTCTCAATATGTTGGGGTACCTGCTTGGCTTTGTCCTGGAGCAGCTTCCTCTGGTGTTCTTCTTCCTTCAGTTTCTGCTCAAGCTCGTCAATCTTCATCTGTCACATAAACATTATGTCTTTCATTATGGATAATGATCATATGACCATGTTAAATGATATCAGCAGCAATGATAACTAAGCATATATCCCAGGGATATCAGATAATATCTAATACCAAATATTGGGATAAAACTGCAATATTGGTAGATATCGGCATCGTTTTTTTTGTTGTTGCAAATATCAGTATCAGTATCTGTTGATATCACAATCGGAAATTGAGAGTTGGATAGTATCGGCATATCGGATATTGGCACAAAAGTCAATACTGGACTTGCCTCATCAATACAGTGTGTGTGTGTGTGTGTGTATGTCACACTATCAAACTAAATATAACAAATATTTATAGTATGTTACGAATATAAGTGGCCCTAACCTTGAGGTGCGGTGCACCTGCTTTTGAACACTTCCCCTTCTCTGAAATTCGTAAATGGACGAGTGAAAAAGCTCATTAAACAAACTGAAATATTAGCCAATTACAACACAGCTGAAGATAAAATGCAGTTTTTAAATGAAACTTTTAATTATTAAGGGAGCAAAAAAATCCAAACTTACATGGCCCTGTGTGAAAAAGTGATTGCCCCCTAAACCTAATAAATGGTGGGGCACCCTTAGCTCCAACAACTGCAATCCAGCATTTGCAATAACTTGCAATGAGTCTCTTACTTAATTTTGGCACACTCATCTTTGCAGAATTATAAAGAAGGTGGAAGATTTTAGGTACTTAGGGTAAACAGTCCAGAGCAATGGAGAGTGTGGAAAAGAGGAGAAGAAGCGTGTGCAGGCAGGCTGGAATGGGTGAAGAAAAGTGTCGGGTGTGATGTGTGATAGAAGAGTTTCAGCTAAAAAGAAACGAAAGGTGTACAAAACTGTGGTGAGACCAGCAATGTTGTTTGGTTTAGAGACAGTGCCGCTGAGGAAAAGACAGGAGGCAGACCTGGAGGTAGCAGAGATGAAGATGCTGAGGTTCTCTTTGGGTGTGACCAGGATGGACAGGATCAGGAATGAGCACATCAGAGGGACAGCACATGTTAGAGGTTTTGGAGATAAAGTCCGAGAGGCCAGACTGAGATGGTTGGGACATGTCCAGAGGAGAGATAGTGAATATGTTGGTAGAAGGATGCTGAGTTTTGAATTGCCAGGCAGGAGGCCTAGAGGAAGACCAAAGAGGAGGTTTATGGATGTAGTGAAAGAGGAAATGAAGGTAGTTGGCGCAAGAGAAGAGGATAAAGAAGACAGAGTTAGATGGAGGCAATTGATTCGCTGTGGCGACCCCTAACGGGATAAGCGGAAAGGAAAAGAAGAAAATCTTTGCTGAATTATTGTAGTTCAGCCATTGGAGGATTTTCAAGCATGAGCCGCCTTTTTACGGTCATGCCACAGCATCTAAACAGGATTCAGGTCAGGACTTAGACTAGGCCACCACACGGCTTCCTTTTGTTTTTCTTCAGCCATTCAAAGGTGGACTTGCTGGTGTGTTTTGGATCATTGTCCTCCTGAAGAACCCAAGTTTGTCTCCTTCGAGATTTGTTGGTAGATAGCAGAATTCATGGTTCCATTTATCACAGCAAGTGTTCCAGGTCTTGGAGCAGCAAAACAGCCCCAGACCATCACACCACCACCACCACATTTTACTCTTTGTGTGAAATTCTTGTGTTGTGTTATCATTGACTAATATTTAAATTTGTTTGGTGGTATGAAATATTTAAGTGTGACAAACATGCCATGAAGAAAAATCAACCAAAATCAGGAATCGCTGTATATAATATTAGATATTACAGTAATGTCACACAAAGCTTATACTGTACATTGCATATCAAAAGACCTACACTAAATTGTTTTTAGCATCTTAAATGCACACATCAAATGTTCCATCCATTTATAATGTGTAAACATATATCAATATACAATGATATATATGATATATATAACATATGATTTCATATTGTATAAAATCTATTTGTATTTTTATAGTTTTTGTATTTATTGGAGAATTACATGCCAGTGGATTGTAGCTTCATTCGATCTTAATCTTCAAACTTAATTTAAAAAAATAATTTCACATGAAGGCTATGCAGTTTAATGTATTGCATTGTGTTCCCTTACTGTACCAAAAATGAACCAAACCGCGTCCCTAATACCGAAGTGCGTACCAAACTGTGAGGATGGCGTATCGTTGCACCAATAACTTCTGCTACGGTTTATGGTTCTTTGAGTACCTCAGCTTGTCCCTGCGTGCGCGTCAGCCTGAGATACTCTTGCTCCAGTTGCAGCATTTTCCGCAGCTGGACCTGGTCTGTGACAGGACCTGGTTGTTTGTGCGCAGACCTGGAGGCCTCCATGGTCCCCTGACCGTGCGTGGAGGGAACAAAACGCCCCGTTAGAAGATCAAAATTGAGAGAAACAAAAGTTTGAGTGCTCACCTGCTGTTTCAGCAGGCTGCTCATCTCTCCTTTAGCGTTGCGCAACATCTTCCTCGTGTGACCCAGCTGACGTTCCAAGCTGACACAGCGAGACTCCGCAGCCGCGAGCTGGGTGACCAGCGCTGCACGGGAACAAACACGAGTTAAATGGCGGGTGTGATGATTCATCCACTTCATCAGTGTATCAATTTATATTTCTATTATCCAACTACACTGATCTGTGTTCACCAAATTGCCATTCCAAATGACATAAATCGATGTAACGCCAGTAAAAAGGTAATCGAATTGATACTTATACTAATAAAGCAATGGATTTAAGCACGGTAGGTTTATATGGATGTGTGTGTTTTTTAGCAATTTTATTAACAGTCTAACAGTTTGATTTAGGGTAAATTGATTAGTCATTAGGGCTGCAACTAAGGATTATTTTCAAAACGATTAATCGGTCAGTTATTTTTTGGATTAATCGATGAATTGGATTTTAAAAATGACACTTTTAAGTTTACCCCCTTTGCAGTAATCCCTTTAAGAATGCATGAATGGACTTTTTCCCTGCAAAAATAGTTGCAGCTCATGCCTGTCGACTGGAGCGCAGAGACATCATGTAAAGCTGAGCATGCTCGCTCTGGCAGTGTGGATGTTCTTAAAATGCATTTTTTTCATAGGACAGCGGGTGTATTTTTCATTAGTATACATGTTTGTTAGGAAGATTGATTCCTTCTTCCTCTTCAATTTGCTAGGGGATTTATGCTGTTGTGAGTGTGGAAAGTCAGGTCTAACTTTAAGCCTTTCAAACAAATGGATCAGAGCTTCATTCATTCATTCATTCCTTTTCTGTACCGCTTATCCTCATTAGGGTCACGGGGATGCTGGAGCCTATCCCAGCTGGCTTTGGGCGAGAGGCGGGGTACACCCTGGACTGGTCGCCAGTCAATCGCAGGGCACATATAGACAAACAAACATTCACACTCACATTCATACCTTTGGACAATTTTAAGTCGCCAATTAACCTAACATGCATGTTTTTGGAATGTGGGAGGAAACCGGAGTACCCGGAGAAAACCCACACACGCACGGGGAGAACATGCAAACTCCACACGGAGATGCCCAACGGAGATTTGAACCCAGGTTTTTCCAAGATCTCCTGACTGTGTGGCCAATGTGCTAACCACTCAGCCACCGTGCGGCCCGGATCAGAGCTTCAGCACAAGATAAAAGGTATGTAGGATATTAATTCACTTTCATGTCTATCTGCAGATGAAATGTCATTAAAATCGGATTATGTGTAAATTTTCTAAATACAGTGTGCTGCTGCACTAAGAGTGCGAAGTCTACATGGAAATTAGGATACGTGATTTTCTTCCCTGGACTTTGTGATGATCAAATCAAGTGGCGTTGACTACGTTGACTTTTAAAATAAATGTCGCAGCCTAAGTTATTATACGTTTTGTTGTACAGTTGTACGTGCCAAGGTCCGTGGGTCGATCACAGCTTTTGTCTTGACTCAGTGTTGGGAACCAAAGGCACTATTTCCCCGCATGAAATTTGCTCTTAATTCCCTTAACACTTGGGGTAGAGAAGTGACTGGAGTGTCAAATTCAAGTTCAAGTCACGTTTTATCAGAGACTTGATTGAATTCAACCTGAAGCGCTGGTTGCACTTCATTCAAATAAAATGGGAATACACTTGCCATGAATTGTTGTTTACTTGTTTGGTTAGATCCGTTATTAATTCTGTCTGATTGAATTTTAGGCTAAAAGGTTACTGAATCGCATAGGACCCAATACTGTCTTTGAATCGAATCAGCATCCACGATTCGTGACACAACTCGAATTGTTATTCAAATGAATCGTTACGCCCCTAAAGATCAATTCATGTGCATGATATGTTTGGGTTATGTGCGTAGCAGCCATACACCTTGGTTGCAATTATACTGCTCATCCGTGGGCTTTCTTGACTTTGTCTGACTGGTTGCCGCTCTCTGTGCCATCCTGCGGGCACGCCGATGCTGTGCTGCGTCTCCCCTGCTTGCGTGATCGAGGTCCACGGGCCGCTTCTCCAACTCCAACCTCCTGATCTTCTCCTGGAGATTCCTCAGAGCCGACAAGATGGCTGCAAAACAAAACGCGCACAACCTTTGCAAATGTGATTTGGATGGCAAAGCATGGGCAGGGAGCTCAGAGAAGAGCTGGTGCGTTATAGAAGCAGCGTGGCATCACGTTACGTGTGTTGCTGTAACCATGGAAAGTGGAGTACACGACGGACAGAGCCTGTGTATTTAGAATAACCTGCACTGTTGGTCTCTGGGTAGCCTTTGCTGGAGGATGGAGGGCGGGAGGGGTCATGTGTGTCACTTGGTGTGTGCCCCTCAAGTGTGCCTGTGCGTGGCCGCCGAGCTGGATAGTCCTTATAGGAGGGCAACGACAGGTTGTCACACGCATTTCGCGGTTGCAGCTCCTGCACAGAAAACAGTAGAGAACACAATAATAATGACAGCAGCTTATTAGCGCCATTAGGCTATGATGTAACGGCGCACGCGCATCAAACGGAGCAATATGGAGTCGTTAGCTGCTTTATTTCCCCATCCCAAATTATATTAGCAAGGGTACCGTCTTCCGCGTAGACTCAGACATTTTGGACAGAGTCTCCATTGAAGTTCCCCCGATCCGGTGGACAAATAAATGGATCCGGTAGAATAATGAAAAATACAGTCACCTAGCTAACGTTTGGCTAGCATCGCGCAGTTTCTACAGCTTCTGTCGAATGAAAACACATAGCAAAGCAACACACGGTTCTAAAAAAAAAAAGTAGGAGTGATTCATAGCTCAGCGCAGCCCGGAAGTACTGCGCTTCATAACAAATTGTAGTCATCGTGGAAGCGGGTTACCCTTGCGTTTGAAACAAACGCACAAAGCTTGCTGGCAGGAAGTGTAGTTTTCCCCCCGAAACATGTTCTGTAGTAGCAAAGACAACTAAACTACAATACCCACAAGGGCATGTCCCGGAAGGAAGACAGTGTTGGAGGGAGGGGTTCGCAAGACGTGCCGGGAGTTTTACGGCATGTTTGTGGTTCTGGCAGAGAGGTGGGTGTTACATTGTGACTTTTCTATGCGTGTCCGATTTGTTTTTAGTCCATCTTAATAAACACATAAAAATGATCGAGCTCCATGAGAATCGCCACCATAAAGCTAGTGTTTAGCTGCAGCACAGCTACAAAGCTAATTGTGTTTGCTAGTACTGCAATGTGCAAAGTTAATGCATGCAGTTGCAATGTCCTAGGTAAAAGTTATATGTTTTAATATGCAACCTTTCTTTCCAAGTTATTTATTACACGTCTAACTAGCTGCCATGTACTTTTTAAAGCTCCTAATACACCAACTTACAGTGTGAGCTGCTTAAACAAAAGGGTAAATGTGTGTTTTTCTTGTATTTTTGCAGCAAGGCATTTTGTCTGGCGTGAGCGTCTCATCTCTGCATCATCATGTCCTCAGAGAACACCTTGTAAGTTTACTAACACGCTCCTAATAAGGCGCACTCTGTGGGGTTCATGCTGGGTCACGGTGCCACGTTTGAGAGTCATTTGTGTGTCTCTCTCTAGGGACGATAGCGACACCTTTAAGATCCTGATTGCTACCGATGTCCACCTCGGGTACCTCGAGAAGGATGCCGTCCGCGGCCGTGACTCCTACAAGACATTTGACGAGATCTTAAAATGTGCGCAGACAAACCAGGTAAATAACACAAGTCGCGTGTGTGTTGTTGTTAGTGGTGTTTCCTGTACACTGGAACATAGGCAAACTCTACTATTAGTCAGCAACCATGCATCTTTAAGCATTTTTTACTTAATTAGGGCCTAATCATTAATCAGTAATCATTTTCAAACATAAAAATGGCAGAAGGAACTAAAATACAAATATAAGGCATTCAGAAGTTGCATTCAACATGATCCCAGATGTGTTCTTAGTATTCTACACTGGTTACTAGGTGTCAATAATGTTACATTGATGAGACAATAGCCACCGCGGGAAGTAGTGTACAGAAACAGGATGTTTAACAAACATGCTAACATGTGTTAGTCTCTATTCTGTCGTATTTTCTCTTATTATCTCCACCTTATTGGATAAAAAGAATGTAAATGTGATTATAGGGGTGTTGTTTTATCTCTAGAGGACTCTAACAGTGTTAAAACTCTGTATTTAGATGCTTGTAAACTGCTTTTCTACGCTTTAACTACACAAATATTCCATTCATAAGAGTGGAATCCTACTTTGCAGAAGTTCAATTATCACGGTTGGTTGTGAAACCAACAAACAGTGATAAAGGAGGAATGACTATAAATGTTGGCTCTTAGGTGGATTTGATCCTGCTCGGTGGTGATTTGTTCCATGACAACAAGCCGACTCGCCGCTGCCTGCACTCCTGCATCACCATGCTGAGGAAGTACTGCATGGGAGACTCGCCGATACACTTCAACGTACTCAGTGACCAGACAGTTAACTTCAACACCACCCAGTAAGTCCCACCGTTTGTTTGCGTATTTGCAATTCCCCATCATCTTATATTAAAGCCGTGTTCAATTTGTATTCAGGTTCCCCTGGGTGAATTACCAGGATGAGAATCTAAACATCTCCATTCCTGTGTTCAGCATCCATGGTAACCACGATGACCCGACGGGGGTGAGTTTGCCGCATTGCACACACACACACACACACACACACACACAAGATTAACATGTACAGGTGATTTGATGTAGTGTTCTCTTGCTGAAGGCGGAAGGTTTGTGCGCGCTGGATCTGCTCAGTGCCTCCGGTCTGGTGAACCACTTTGGTCACTCCCAGTCTGTGGAGAAGATAGAGATCAGCCCAATCCTGTTGCAGAAAGGAAACAGCAAGCTGGCCTTATATGGCCTTGGTAGGTACATATAGTTTAAAGGTAGGCAAACAGCCCGTGGCACATTGTAAAAATACAATTATTTAAAAATTGATTTAAAAAAATGGCAAATAATAACACCAACAAGACAAACTTTATCTTAAGATATATATATTTAGATTGACTTTCCATCCATCCATTTTCTTCCGCTTATCCGAGGTCGGGTCGCGGGGGCACTCTCCCCGGCCACTTTGTCTAGCTCTTCCCAGCGGATGCCGAGACGCTCTTCCCAGCGGTTGTACTCCGAGTCTCTCCCGGATGACAGTGCTTCTCACCCTATTTCTAAGGGAGAGCCCAGCCACCCTGCGGAGAAAACTCATTTCGGCCGCTTGTACCCGCCATCTTGTCCTTTCGGTCACTACCCAAAGCTCATGACCATAGGTGAGGGTAGGAACGTAGATCCACCGGTAAATTAGAGCTTTGCCTTTCGGCTCAGCTCTCTTTTCACCACGACAGATCGGTGCAGAGTCCCCATCACTGCAGACGCCGCACCAATCCGCCCATCCATCTCGCGTTCCATCCTTCCATCACTCGTGAACAAGACCCCGTGGTACTTAAACTCCTGCACTCGAGGCAGGACCTCATCCCTGACCCGGAGATGGCACTCCACCCTTTTCCAGGCGAGAACCATAAACTCAGATTTGGAGGTGCCGATTCTCATCCCAGCTGCTTCACACTCAGCTGCAAGCCGATCCAGTGAGAGTTGAAGGTCACTGCTCGATGAAGCCAACAGGACCACATCATCTGCAAAAAGCAGAGATCGAATCCTGCGGCCACCAAACTGAAACCCCTCAACGCCCTGGCTGCGACTAGAAATTCTGTCCATGAAAGTAGTGAACAGAATCGGTGACAAAGGGCAGCCCTGGCGGAGTCCAACCCTCACTGGAAACGGGTCCGACTTCTAACTATCGTGGGATCACACTCCTCAGCCTCCCCGGTAAGGTCTATTCAGGGGTTTGGGAGAGGAGGATCCGCCGGATAGTCGAATCTTGGATTCAGGAGGAGCAGTGTGGTTTTCGTCCTGGTCGTGGAACTGTGGACCAGCTCTGTACTCTCGTCAGGGTCCTTGAGGGTGCATGGGAGTTGGCCCAACCAGTCTACATGTGTTTTGTGGACTTGGAGAAGACATTCGACCGTGTTCCCCGGGAAATACAGTGGGGAGTGCTCCGGGAATATGGGGTATCGGACCACCTAATCCAGGCGGTTCGTTCCCTGTATGACCGGTGTTAGAGTTTGGTATGCATTGGACCGATTGCATTTGCTTTGCTTACCGGGTTAAACGCCAACGTGCAGGCTTGGAGCCTCTCTTATATATACATATATATTTTAATTTTGATTTCAGTTTTGATTTAGATTTTTTTTAGATCCATCCATCCATTTTCTGTACCGCTTATCCTCATTAGGGTCGCGGGTATGCTGGAGCCTATCCCAGCTGACTTGGAGCGGGAGGTGGGGTACACTCTGGATTGGTTGCCAGTCAATCGCGACCAGTAGATTGTAGAATAAATTAATTTAAATAAATAAAAAACAAATAATATTAACAACACAGACTTTATCCATCCATCGATCTTATATGAGGTCAGGTCGCGGAGGCAGCAGCCTAAGCAGCGAAGCCCAGAGTTCTCTCTCCTTTGCTACTTCGTCCAGCTCCCGGTGGATCCCGAGGCGTTCCAGGCCAGTTGAGAGATGTGCTCTCGTCAACCTGTCCTCGGTCTTCCCAGAGGCCTCTCACCGGTCTGACTTGCCCCGAACACCTCCCCAGGGAGGCGTCTGGGAGGCATCCTGACCAGATGCCCAAGCCACCTGATCTAGCTCCTCTCAGAGTGGAGAAGTAGTAGCTCTACTTCGAGTTTCTCTTCTTTTAACTACCGCATCCTTTGCCTTTTCAGTATGAAAAACCCCTGGTTTAAAGATACAGTATGGAATAGCGTGCATGTGTCTCTTTAACAGGGTCCATCCCAGATGAGCGTCTGTACAGGATGTTTGTCAACAATCAAGTGACGATGCTCCGCCCAAAAGAAGACCAAGATGAGTGGTTTAACCTGTTTGTCATTCACCAGAACAGGTGTGGGACTTTAATTGGATCCAGTACAGGAGATATAGGAACAGTGCTCCCATTTTTTTCTTGATGCGATATGTCGCGCACTGTAGAATCATGTTGTGGCTTTGTGGATGTCTGTATGGATGAAGCTCAGCTTCCCGTAGTTCCTCACACTGCTGGTTGTCTAGTCCTGAATGCATTATGTCTTTGTGCACAGGAGTAAGCACGGCCCCACAAACTACATTCCCGAGCAGTTACTGGATGAATTTCTCGACCTGGTGGTGTGGGGTCACGAGCACGAGTGCCTCATTGCGCCCAGCAGAAATGAACAGCAGCTCTTCTACGTGACACAGCCCGGCAGCTCTGTGGCCACCTCGCTCTCTCCTGGAGAGGCTACTAAGAAGTAGCAAAACACACACCCATGCATGCAACGGGAGGCTGCTTAGCAGATAGACGGGTCTAATGTAAGGGTGTGTGCAGGCACATAGGGTTGCTGAGGGTGAAAGGTCGTAAAATGAATCTACAGAAGATCCCGCTGAAGACGGTGCGTCAGTTCTTCATCCAAGATGTGGTTCTATCCGACTACCAGGATGCGTTCACGGTGGACACACCGAATGTCACCAAGAAGGTGGAGAGTCTTTGCCACGCCAAGGTACTCTCCCTCCAGAAGCAGGCAAAAGTGTGTCGTTGTTTCGTCTGTGAAGGTTTGAAAGTGTGTTTGTAGGTCAACGAGATGCTAGAGCAAGCCGAGAGGGAGCGGCTGGGCTGTCCGCTCACCCCCGAGAAGCCCCTCATTCGCCTCAGGGTCGGCTTGACGCCCTTCTCAAAACCGCCAATCGCAATCCCACCAAAGCTCATTTGTGTTCTCCCTTTTTCAGGTGGACTACTCCGGGGGGTTCGAGACCTTCAACACGTCTCGCTTCAGTCAGAAATATGTGGACCGCGTGGCCAACCCGAAAGACCTCATTCACTTTCTCAGATGCCGTGAGAAAAAGGAGCAAGTCAAAGGTACAACTACTGGACATTGCTGTATATGGGAGGGCATATTGGTTGTGGGGGCTCCTGCTTTAATAGATGCCGTGCCTTTAATTCATTGCAAAACATGAAATTGGAATTATTAATTTGCAAAATACACGGAAGAAGACTTCCTTGAGAGTCTGTTGACTGTCAATGCTATGTTTGTTACCATCACCTTATACTCATACTAGGAACCTTTCATCCTAGTGAGAACATTGCCTGTACTACAACAAGGTTTTGTTATCATTGTTTATATTCCACTCATTACTATTATTATTTATTATGATTATCATTCTGGAGTCCAGCTTGGTGACCTTAGGATCTCGTCTCTGCTATTTGCAGACGATGTGGCCCTTATGGCCTCATCAGGCTGTGACCTTCAGCGTTTACTGGAGCGGTTTGCAGCTGAGTGTGAAGCTTCTGGGATGAGACTCAGCACCTCCAAATCCGAGGCCATGGTTCTCAGTGGGAAACGGGTGGACTGTACCCTCCGGGTTGGGAGTGAGGTCTTGCCTCAGGTGGAGGAGTTCAAGTATCTCGGGTTCTTGTTCACGAGTGAGGGAAGGTTGGAGCGTGAGATCGACAGACGGATCGGTGCAGCATCTGCAGTAATGCGGTC
>QODF01000185.1:130152-158633 GCA_024372805.1 Oostethus manadensis
CCCCCCCCCCGCCCCCCCCCCCCCCCCCCCCGTCCCCCCCTGCACGTCTGCGCGCGAGCAGGCCCCGGCGGGAGCGCGCGCCGCCAGACGAGAGCACGCGCAGCCCGGCAGCATCTTTACTAGCCGAGCCGCCGCCGCCGCCGCCGCTGCGCGTGACGGTGCCGCCGCCGCGGACGGGGAAACGCAGACTTTTTCAGCGGGGTATCGTGCGGCATGACCGGGTAAGTCCCGCGCGGGGAGCCGTGAGGCGGTCGGGGACGTCGCCCTGCAAGAGCACGTGATTGCTGGTGATAAGCGCGGGGTTTCAGCCTCGCTCTCCCCGCCAGCCCCATCCGTCCGCACCGCATCCCGCTCTATCTGCCGTGGCTCCCTCCGTTTATCCACCGACCTGTGCTGTCATCCCGTCATTCTTGCAGCAGCGAGGTGGAAAAGGCCGAGTCTGATTGGGGTTCCGCAGGGGCAGGTGTTCGGGTGCTGGTCGTGTGCACAGCCGATACTTCAGTACGTGGTATTTGTGCTGGTCGTGGGGGAAATCATGCGGCGGGGCGGGAGTGTTTGAGTCCGTCGGACGGACGCCTGCCGGAACGCATGTTGCTGCAGACAAGCAATTGGAAGCAAGAACAGGGGCAGGTCCGAGATGTTCCATGCATCTCCATGATGAAGGTAGTACTTATGGGAGGGATGCTCTGATACACTTGCTGATTTCTGCCAAATCCATTAGGATGCACGCTTTTGGCCCGTGCAGAGCATACCTGTTTAACACACACACACACACACACACACACACACACACACACACACACACACACACATCTGCAGCTCCTTCTCTCTCACCTTTCAGCTGGCAGAGACAGCCCAACAACTGCACATCTGTCTTCCATGCTCGGTGGGCTTGTGTTACACCACTTCTGCCCCCAGCACCTCCCTCTCTGCTCCCCCATCTCCTCTTATCCGTGCACCTCCTTGTTACTCCGCCTCCTTTCCATGTGGGGACAATATTTTGTGATCCAATATGGGATTTTTACTTTGCACATTTAGTATTTACGCCGCACTCCAAGATGATCTTATTCATGATTTCGACGTGTGATGTACTGCTACGGGCCGCACGGTGGATGAGTGGGTAGCATGTTGGCCTCACCGTCAGGAGATCAGGGTTCGAATCCCCGATGGGCATCTCTGTGTGTGGAGTTTGCATGTTCTCACCGTGCGTGTGTGGGTTTTCTCCGGGTACTCCGCTTTCCTCCCACATTCCAAAAACATGCACGTTAGCTTCATTGGCGGCTCTAAATTGTCCATCCGTATGAATGTGATTGACTGCCGACCAGTCCAGGGTGTACCCCGCCTACCGCCCAGTCAGCTGGGATCGGCTCCAGCATACCCGCGACCCTAATGAGGATAAGCGGTATAGAAAATGGATGAATGTACTGCTGTGTATTGTAATTACACCATAATAATAACAACCCAATTTACCACTTCCACACGACATAGGCCCACTTTGTCCACCCTGTTATGTGGGACGCGCCATGGCTGACTACATGCAGTGTGACGGTCTCTTCAAAGTGTCATTACTGATGACCAGAGGCCACAATATTACATATACGGCCATTGACTACGAAACGGTGGTAATTTTAAAAAATTAAGTAATTGTTGAAAAACCACGATCAAGTAAGGGAGCGATATTCGAACCGCGGTGACGAGCGAAACGGCTGCAATGTGTTCATGCGGTTCCTCCTCGCTAGTCATATTTTCCGACCGCCACGTTTCGTAATGCAAATCGGTCCGAGCAAACAAAATCCACAGATTCAGAACCCGCGGCACGTTCCCTCACCTGCCGGTAGATTTGCACGTGCAACAAGATGTGTCACTGAATTAATGCGATCACTCCTCTTGCCGTGCACGATACAGACAGCGGAGGAGAACAGCAAACGTGTGGCCGCCGAGAGACAGAAGTGATGCTGTTGTGTAAATAAGACAACACACCAAACATGGCTGATTAGTTTGTTTAGCAAAAGGGCAGCGCCTACACCTGTACTCGAGCAAATGTATCCTTAAATGCCTTCTGTCACAATGTTGCGAAGTTTAGTAAACACTGTGGTCAAAAACAAAAGCAAAGGTTTGATGCTGCTTTGATGTCAATATCGTTAACCTACAGTGGTGTGAAAAACTATTTGCCCCCTTCCTGACTTTTGATTCTTTTGCATGTTTGTCACACAAAATGTTTGTGATCATCAAACACATTTTAATATTAGTCAAAGATAACGCAAGTAAACACAAAATGCAGTTTTTAAATGAATGTTTTTATTATTTAGGGAGAAAAAAAGCCACATAGCCCTGTGTGAAAAAGTAATTGCCCCTGCACCTAATAACTGCTTGGGCAGCCTTAGCAGCAATAACTGCAATCAAACGTTTGCCATAACTTGCAACAAGTCTTTTACACGCTCTGGAGGAATTTTGGCCCCCTCATCTTTGCACAATTGTTGTCATTCAGCTTTATTTGAGGCTTTTCTAGCATGAAGCGCCTTCTTAAGGTCATGCCACAGCATCTCCATGGGATTCAGGTCAGGACTTGGACTAGGCCACTCCAAAGTCTTCATTTGGTTTTTCTTCAGCCATTCAGAGGTGGATTTGCTGGTGTGTTTTGGGTCATTGTCCTGCTGCAGCACCCAAGATGGCTTTAGCTTGAGTTGACCAACAGATGGCCGGACCTTCTCCTTCAGGATTTTTTGCTAGACAGTAGAATTCATGCTTCCATCTATCCCAGCAAGCCTTCCAGGTCCTGAAGCAGCAAAACAAGCCCAGACCATCACACTACCACCACCATATTTGACTGTTGCTATGAAATGCTGTGTTACTTTTACACCAGATGGAACGGGACCTTCCAAAAAGTTCTACTTTTGTCTCATCAGTCCACGAGATATTTTCCCAAAGGTCTTGGCAGTCATCATTTTGTGTTCAATTATGTTATCTTTGACTAATAGTTAACTCTTTTGTATGAGCAGAAACGTTTAAGTGAGACAAACAAGAGGGGGCAAATAGTTTTTCACACCACTGTATGTAGTTATCTTTTCAACCTGTGCATGATCACCGCTGCTGCTAGTCACAAATGTAGCTTCTGAGGGTGCAGAAAAATTTCAAACCGCGGTTCCCCCAGCAAATGCGGGACTCTAGTTCAACTAGTTGTATCTCGTTGTAACGCACGAACACCGCGCTAAACGGTTGTTTTACGTGGTATATTCATGACCTGTTTATAAGGTGACCCTGATGTGAAACATATTTCTCAGCTGCTTGACAATTGTTGGATGACGCTGCTTCCTTGATCACCGTTATCTTCAAATAAGCCCAATAACTACGTATATCTATGGTGGTGCTTCAATCGCAATTATCATGTTTGGTGAAAACAAACCCCTGGTGCACCCATGGTGGGAGTTTGGTCAAGTGTGAGTGCAAAACCCCTTGAGAAACGGCTCTCTGAACTGATTTGATGTTCCTCTATGCATTTCTTCGCATCGCTTACCCTTTTTCCACTGCCGCCGTTTCCGAGTTGGTTCGGAGGAGGTTTTGTTGCCCCTTGTCAAGGCACCGCAAGGGTGCCGGACTGGAGGTGTTTTTTGTTTTGAACCCTGACTCCAAAAGCGTGCTGAAAGGTAAATATTCGCTCGTTACCTCCATTTCTACATGTCCCCACACTTTTTGCACCGCCGACCACAATTTTCAGTCGCACAACGAATTGAATGATGCAGAGGCGTCAAACTCGTGCCACGGAGGGCCGAGACACTGCAGGCTTTCTTCCAAGCACAGCTTTTTGTTTTTAATGATCAACTCCTCCGGTTTGAGGGAAGGAGCTCATCAATCAAACCACCTGCTGGAGAAAATCTGCAGTGTCTCGGCCCTACTGGGCATGAGTCCGACGCACGTGATGTAGAGTGTTATCAAAAGTGACATTCATTCTTGCATTTCTTATTATTCCGTTAAAATCTGTTACAGAGGAGGATGTCATTTTTATGGATTCCTTCCTCACTTCCCTCCTGGACGTGTCTGCCATAATGTGTTTGTGTGGAGGGTTAACTGGTAGTGTTGAGTGTTATCAAAGTCTGAATTATGTGTGCACAGAAACTGATTATTAGGAGTGCCCTGATCCGATATTGATGTTGGATATCACCCAAAAAACAGTATCGGATTATGTCGGCCTGTGTGTAAAATCTATGTTGGCACTCTGGTACAAGCAGTCCATTCCAGACTCCACAAGTCCAAAAAAGACAGTTCAGCTGAGTGCAAAACTTGTCATGCACAAGTTTCCTGTGGTGTCACAGAAGCAGGGAAGTTTAATACGTACGACATCATTGTGCGTTGGAAGAAGGATTTTTGCAGCATCGGTGTTTGAACTATTGTTTTCTATTGTTTTGTTCAAAACTATTGTTTTGAACTATTGGGGCTAGTGTTTGAACTAGCCCCCGTCGGAGGTGAGTAATGTCGGGTTTAAACGCTTCACCGAGCACGTCGAGCCTCTCGACGTTATGGCTAGAAAACTCTACACCAGATGCATCGAGAAGTAAATGGGTTGTTGCTGAGTATTCTCAGCTCTGTTCTCTGAGTAATATCCCTCAAGCCTATTTTTAGCATTCCACATGACCAAACAATAACAATAATACCAGCATGCATGAGTTATGCGGATCTCAGATCAATCAATATCGGTATTGGGCAATAAAAAGGCTGCGATACTGGAACAGGATGGGAAGAAATACATATTTTACCAGGACACCCGTACTGATGGTTCATATAAACAATGGCAGCAAATGTACATGCATAATAATATGTGCCAGTTAAACTGGTCTTAAGTCAGCATGTGCAGATTTTAGCCATAATTGCTCTTTTTCGTCAGTCATATGCTATTTGCTGGCCGCACGGTGGATAAATGGGTAGCACGTTGGCCTCACAGTCAGGAGGTTCAGGGTTCGAATCTCCGTTATGCATCTCTGTGTGGAGTTTGCATGTTCTCCCCATGCGTAGGTTTTCTGCGGGTACTCCGCTTTCCTCCCACATTCCAAAAACATGCTTGTTAGGTTAATTGGCCGCTCTAAATTGTCCATTGGTATGAATGTTGGTCTATATGTGCCCTGCGATTGACTGGCGACCAGTCCAGGGTGTACCCCGCCCCCTGCCCAAAGTCAGCTGGGATAGGCTCCAGCATCCCCGCGACCCTAATGGGGATAAGCGGCATAGAAAATGGATGGATGGATGCTATTTGCTGCATAAACAACGCAACATCCTGATGATAATGGTACCGGAACGTCAGTAGAACATCACACACACTTGCATCCGTCCGTCCATTTTCCGCTTGTCCTCCTTATAGCTGCTCGAGCCTATCCCAGCTGACTTCAGGCAAGAGGTAGGGTACACCCTAGACTGGTAATTTCAGGGCACATACTGTATAGACAAACACGCACACATTCACAGCCATGGACAATTTAGAGTCACCAATTAGCCTAACGTGTTTATTTTGGGAATGTGGGAGGAAACCGGAGAAAACCCACTTGGCCACCATACAGCCCATCACTTAGCGCTTCAAATAAAACCCCCATTGGCAAGGACTTCTGCACTTTTAGAAAGGGGCAGAGAATCGCGTTGAAGATGGCAAAGCAGACACCACAAGCGCAAGTGAAACTTCCAAAGGAAAGGTCTCAACGTATAAGTCTCGGCAGAAACACTTCCCTAACATGTGGCACCAAATGGGTCTGAGGCGGTCGAAATTAAGTAGTGGCGGCACGCCACTAATAAACGATGTATGAGAAACACCGAAATGCTGTCGTCCGGTGGAACATCTATTGTTACTCGAGTGGTACACGCAATAATAGCAAAGTGATTTTTTTGAATTGATTGGCTGGTAGTCGGTAGGCAAATTGTGGCGGAAGATCTTCAGCATAAAAGCTTGAGCGCAAACTCCAGGGTCATAATCCCTGTGAGGACATGAAAGTGGAACTGGTTTATAGCCAGTTCCTGGTCTGAACTGAGGCTCCACCAGCGCCAAACAGTGCATCTTGCATGCCTGCACTGGGGACCGCATCGCATGTCATGCTTTTTGGTGACATGCAGACACTGCAGAGGGGTGTCATCCGCTGCCTGCAGCGGCTGACCTCCCTGCGAAGCACACTGACCTCCACATGGAGGAGGAGTTAGAGGGAGGCCCCCTCTCCTTCGCTTTTGTTCTCCCTGAGCGTTTGGCTCCACAGGCTGCCTGCTTGGAAATGGCATTACTGCAACCCCTCCCTCCCTGCTCCTTCACCCTCCCCCACGATTCTCCTTCATCTCCGTGTTCCCGAGGCCTTTATGAGCGTCTGTTCGTGCCAAGTGACAGCACTCTGAAGGCCCCCCTACACAGCCTGTAGAGAGAGCGAGTTGAGAGATTTCTATGGTTCCCCTCTTTCTTCAAGCCGGGGGTGGGGGGTGCCTTGTCTGTGTTGTGTGTGGAGCTTCACCCCCGGTGTTGGGGCGGTTGGCTGGTGTGTGGGTGAGGTTGTGTGTTTGTATGCAAGGCCCCGCTATTGTTCCCAACAACTGCTGGAATGCTGCTGAATGGTGGCTGCGGCAATTCAGATGCTCAGCGATATTGTGTTTCTTTGTCGTCTCCGTATGTGTCGGGACAATTTCGGTCTCTTTTGTGGGACCGCCGCGTCTCACAATGAGCCTGCCTTGCTAAACATCGCCGGCATTAAAGAATAAACACGGCAATATGCCGTATGAGTTTTCCCATCTCTGAATCACGTGAATGTTCCTTGAGATGAATGAACGCTGACAGTGTTTTCCCTTCCGTTGCGCGGGTTTCAAAAGACGACAGGCATTTTGTAAATTCACACCCATGATTTAAGTGGGTTGATTTTTGACTTTGTTGCACGACTAATCCAAATTAATACTGCAATAAGTGGACTGATGATTAACCAATTATTCAACTAATTGGCAGCCATTTTGGTTTTGATTCATAATTTTTCAATTAAAAAAATCTTGATTTCAGCCCTCCATGTGTGAATATTGTCTAATTTCTTTTTTCATTCATTTTCCATACCGCTTTATCCTCATTAGGGTCGCGGGGATGCTGGAGCCTATCCCAGCAGACTTTGGGCGAGAGGCGGGGTACACCCTGGACTGGTCGCCAGCCAATCACAGGGCAGACAAACAAACATTCACACTCTAATGGACAATTTAGAGCGGCCAATGAAGCTAACATGCATGTTTTTGGAATGTGGGAGGAAAGCGGAGTACCCGGAGAAAACCCACACACGCACGGGGAGAACATGCAAACTCCACACAGAGATGCCCAACGGAGATTTGAACCCGGGTCTTCCAGATCTCCTGACTGTGTGGCCAATGTGCTAACCACTCAGCCACCGTGCAGCTAATTTCTTTTTTATTATATATATATTATCTTTGTGTTTCAGGCAAAACAAGATATTCGCGCACATCAGCTTTGACTTTGCAAAAGAGTCATGTACATTTTTGCCTTTTTCTCATATGTTGCAGATTGTTGGGAATGGAATATTTTCCCTCTGCTTTGAACAAAACCTGTTGAAGGCTTGTTGACACGACACTCTACTTTCATAGATATCTTGCACACACACATCTATGTATATCTGGATACAGTATGTCACGGTGAGGCGGACTAATAACGAAAAAAGGGAAGAAGAACACCAATTGTACCACTTCTGTGACAGAAGTCGTAGAAAAAGCAGACCAGGATTCCTCTCTGGAAATCGATTGGTCTTTGTTAAACTTTAGTTGGCAGCTAAATGCTCTCTCCAGCGCTGGCATTACAATTGCTTGCGTCTACTGGTGTTTGAATTAAATTGTAACTGTCCTTGAGCCTCCTGGACTCATTTCACAGCTCTTAGAATGAAAGAATCTGGGGGCAGCTTTGGCTGGTCCCAACATGACCAAAATACTGTATTTGGTTCATATAGGTTCGGACCATCTGGGCCAGGGGTGTCCAAAATGCAGCCCATAACTTGTTTATTATGGGCCCGCGGCCCATTATAGATATTAAATGAAACACTAAAAGAACGTAGGAAAAATAGAGCAAAAAGGCAAAATGTGATACTAAAAATGAACAAAGCCAACAAAGCTTTAAAAATATGTAAGTATATCTTTTTTAGCCTTCTTATAAAATCAAAAATATATAAAAATATCACACTGTCCCCCTACATGGTTAGATTTGTGTTTTCTGCCCTCTGTAGAAAAAGCTTAGGATTAATCAACAAGAGACAGATTAATCGACCCAAACAATAATGTTTAGGGGCAGCCCAGCAACCCACGTGTAGAAACTGTTTGAAATAAAAATGCATTCAAGGGATAAAGAAAAAAGGAGAAGCTATATTTTTCAACAAGGCGAACATCTGCAATCATATTTAGAAGACGTTTTGCTGTGATCATTGATTTTAGTCCTGACCTAATAATTGATGCCAGACGGGTACTGTAAGTGCTTGTCTCCCGGGACTTGAACACAACGGAATAGTGTGGAAAAACAGCAAAAACGCAGTCTGTGGTTAGAATCCTCAATGACAATTAGGGCATAGTCGTAACTTTTCTTCAAGGTCGGCAGGTCTGTGATTGCAAGTTTTTTATGGCTCCTTCACCAGTACGTTTTTTTTTTTTAATAACCTGGGATTTTGATAAAACCGTACAACAAACTCTCTTGTTTTGTACTTGACTTTATTCATATTCAACTCAAGTAAAAGCTCCCCCATCATCAGCATCATCAGCATCATCAGCCTGAGTTAATGAAACTTCCCCGGACTTTGAGGTGTGGGGGAAACCACATAGATTACCAATCATTATTTTACCTGGCTAGAGAGAGCTTGGTAGGATTTTGGTGGAAAAGGTTCTAGTGATAATCCACTAATCAGAAAGAAAAAGAAATAATCCAAAAGTCAAAACTAGGGATGTCTGATATTGGCTTTTTTGCCGATATCCTCTCTACTGTCCAGCTTTCTTTGCAACCTATCCTCATTAGGGTCGCGGGTATGCTGGAGCCTATCCAAGCAGGCCTTGGGCGGGAGGCGGGGTACACCCTGGACCCTGGTCTGTCTGAAGATTATGCTCTCAAAACGATGTTGTAATGGCCAAATCGTGCAGTCTTTGGGCCAAATACTATCAAAGGAAGTTGTTAGGTCTTCCCTGTGAAAGGTTCTTAACTGGTATTTGGCTCGGCCAGTAAAAGTTGTCGTACACTTTCATATAGCACATGCATGAGGCACCCTCTCCGCTCCGATGCGTGCCACATTGACGTACGGCTCAGCGCTCCATGCGACGTCTACATATCTATGTCTATGCACGACCCCCCCCTCATCATTCCCTGTTACGACGAGCGGACACGGGGATTCAAAGTCTATAAAGTCCCACCATGACATGGAAACACGCCAACAAATGTTGCTCAGATTGAAGTTACAGATGTTCTCCATTTCCTGCAGAGTATTTACTACATTATACTGGCAGCAAATTCAGTAATGTTGCAACTTTGGCGTTTAAAGGTTTTTTTATTATAGGGAAAAAACGGATATTGAGCAATATTACATTTCTATGCCAATATCGGTGCCACACTCCCACTTAATGACAGTCGCATTTCCCAATAGAAAAAAGCAGAACAATTCAAGAAACCCCTCGAACCCTGATCTCCTGGACTGTGAGGCCAACGGGCTACCCACTCAGCCACCGTGCGGCCTGTACTGGAACTAGAACTAATCAATCTGTACCACTTTTATTGCCAATGCTGATCTGAAATTGGTGGAGAAGGTTTGAAAAAGGCTTAAACACATGCGGGAAGAACAGGAAGACAAAAAAGCAAAATGTATTTGTTGCGTTTATCCTCAATTCAGTGGTCAAGTGTGGCAAAAACGGACCCAAATGGCTCTTTTGACGCCGAAGGTTGCCGACCCCTGCATTAGACCGTTTTGGAATCTTGTGTATTACTCGGCTCGGAAAATGCATGACTCTATGAATCTGCCCGTCCCTTCCCAACAGTGTTGTGATAATATGAGGGCTGTTTTCTTAGTGCCTGCTGAGTTGCAATTTCATGTCCTCCCCAGTAATTAGACATATTTTGTGGTTTGTTAAATGATATCCCTGCGCTACGAAAAGCGGAAATCTATGAAAATCAGGGTCCGTTTTTTTTATTTTTTACAAAAAAAACCCTTTTTTTTTACTAAGCACTTTTTATGTTTGACCGGTTTGTTTATTTGCAGTAACTTCCTTAAATAAGCAGAATATTCTGCCAGGAGAAGAAAAAAAAAGATGGTAGCTGCTGAATATTTAGTGCTGTCAGCATTGGTCAGCTGCAGATTAGTCACCAGCCTTTATGATTGTGACGTGAGCAGAAGGCAGGGTACGGGATTTGCGTGCCCATTGTTCCCGGGCAAACAGCAAGGCAGCGGTGGAGGGATCGTATTACCAGCCGGGAGGTGTGTCTAATTGGGCTTAAAAGCCTCCTCCGAGCCATGGCCGGGAGCGGGAGCAGGAGGTGCCACACTACTCGAAGTGCAGATCAAGTTTCTGAAATGTGGGTCTAAAGTGCAAAAATCTGCCGGGAGAACAATTCAAATGATCTTCTTCTGATGGCAGGTTATTTTGCTTATTTGAAAAAATACACCTCAGGTTTCCGTAGCAGTAGCAGATCAAAAATCACGCTCCTGGTACGTTAAAGAACAGCAACCGAACAACACAGCACTTGGCGACGGAGGCGAGGAAAACCTCCCTCAAGGGAAGGAACCTCAATCTGAACCCAGACTGTGGCGACAGGTCTGTCAATTAGGGATTTAACAACCTTGTTCTCTTGGTATCATGATAGTTGTTATCACGGCTTGTCTTCAAAACCTGGTGTGTCAAAGTTCAGCTTAGACGGTCAACAATCACCGGGGTCTCCAACAGGTAGCTTAACAGCTGATGTTGGGTAGCTCACCGAATATTTGCTCCACCTCTTAGTAAGGACGTCCCGATCCATTTTTGGCACCAGATTTGTTCCAATTTTGGTACCGATCCTTTTTTTTTTTTTTTTACCAAACATGAGCTTATGGAATTGAATATGGTTATTAAAATAACTCTTTAAAGCATTAAAAAGAATACAATCAAAGCTTTGCTGAATTTACTGTTTTATTTACACAGCATTCCATTCCATTTTCTTCCGCTTATCCGGGTCCGGGTCGCGGGGGCAGCAGCTTCAGTAGGGGAGTCCAGACTTCCCGGTCCCCAGCGACCAGCACCAAGGCGTTCCCAGGCCAGCTGTGAGACATAGTCCCTCCAGCGTGTCCTAGGTCTTCCCGGGGGCCTTCTCCCGACCGGGCGTGCCCGAAACACCTCACCAGGGAGGCGCCCGGGAGGCATCCGGACTAGATGCCCGAGCCACCTCAACTGGCTCCTCTCCATGTGAAGGAGCAGCGGCTCTACTCTGAGCTCCTCCCGGATGGCCGAGCTCCTCACCCTATCTCTTAGGGTGAGTCCAGCCACCCTACGAAGGAAACTCATTTCCGCCGCTTGTATCCGCGATCTCATTCTTTCGGTCATGACCCATAACTCATGACCATAGGTGAGGGTGGGAACGTAGATCGATCGGTAAACAGAGAGCTTTGCCTTCCGGCTCAGCTCTCTCTTCACCACGACGGTCCGGTACAGCGACCGCATTACTGCAGATGCTGCACCGATCCGTCTGTCGATCTCACGCTCCGACCTTCCCTCACTCGTGAACAAGAACCCGAGATACTTGAACTCCTCCACCTGAGGCAAGACCTCACTCCCCACCCGGAGGGTACAGTCCACCCGTTTCCGACTGAGAACCATGGCCTCGGATTTGGAGCATGAACAACAATATTGTAACAAACCTCTGTGAGTCGGCCCTTAGTGAAAATAAAAGTCCAGAGACGGGTATTTTGTGTTGTAAGCTGCTGTTTAGGGCAGGGGTGTTCAGCTTGCTGGTTACAGCAAGTGTTTGGAGTCAAGTGTGTAGAATATAAAAACTGGGAAGTGGAAGGTCTTGTTGAAGGACTGAGTGCTGAAAAAAAGGGACTGAGTGCCCTGTGTTGACGTGCAAACAAATAACGGAATTACAGCCATCCAGACATCGTATTAGTCTAATCATTTGACATGGTTATAGACCATTTGATGGTTGGATTTGGAACACGACCAGCGGTTAGAGCGGCACTTCATGCACGAGCTCCTGGCACCATGACAGAGGAGTCCGGGCTCTGGAGACAAATATCCAGCGTCCAATGTGAAACTAACCACCACGGTACACCGCGGACATGTCTGCAAGCTTTCTCTTTCGTCTGGCTGGAAGGAGTCAAGTGGCAACCAGCTTTGAGGCGCATCCACCAAACCTGTCATGTTGGACTGTGGCCCAGAGTTATGGCAAACAGATCAGTCCGATCCCCTGAATATTGGATCGGGACATCCCTACCTCTTGGTATTTTTAGGAGTGTTCTATTGAAACATAATGCCTGTATTGGAAATGTGCTTTGTAAATAAAAGGCAATTTAAATGTTGGCAGTCAAAAGTTGTAATAGTGCTGCAGGTTGCAGACATTTGTGCTGTAATATCCCTGGATTCCGTATTTATGCTGTTTATAAAGGACTACAACAAAAATAATTCAACTGTTATTTTGTGTTATATTGAACCAAATATACGATTGGACAGTTCATTTCCCGCGTATTCATATTACTCTAAAACAGGCATCAAATGACACTTGTGTTTGTGTCCAATATTACAAAACGTTGTACTTGTACGGGTGACATAGTACTATTGGACTAAATCGATCAGGTAACAAAAGAAGGCTCTCGGCAACTTTGTGCAGTTGCTCTTTAGGCAAGCTGGGGAGCTTCTGAAAACGTTATACTAGTCGCTAAAGGAAATATTTCAAGTTTAAAGAAAGTACACAAAAATTGCTCGTGTTCAACGACGTGTTCGGTTTTTGAGGTGGTCAAATAAATTGCTGGTATTCGGAATTGTTACCCCACACACTCTATACTGTATACTTTTCTGCAGATGGTTAGTATGGATGGATGGATGGATGGATGGATGTTTTTCACCAGCTCTTTGCTTCCATCCATCTTTACTTATTGCACTGATAATGCATTGCAGCCTTTTGCAGCCTTCTGCAGCTAGTTGCAGCTAGACGCTTGCGGCTAGATTGCGTCATCACCATGCTATCGCAATAGAGCGATAGACTTTAAATCTATTGACAGTGTAGGGTTGTCCCAAATCCATCCCAAGCCACCCTCTTCTTCCTCTCTTGTGAATTCCGGTGGGTGGTAAGTGTACATCCCTGCACACTTACCATGTAAGGCATTTTAGGTGCAATATCCAGGAACTGCATTTTGCCGTACTTTTCAGAGTGAACGCACTTCGGCACTCAAAATGGTAAGCGTATATATGTAAGTGCACCAGTTATGAAACAGCTCGTCTTATGTTGCCTCCATAAATATGCAGTACAGTTACATTAATACAATATGCAAAATGGTATATACTGTATTAGAAAACATCTACAACATAATATAAATAACATACATATATTGCATATACTGTGTGTTTATTACATATATTATTTATATTGCCCGATCCATATGGGATTTTTGATATTGGGGGCAGAAAAATGATGATATCCGATATATCGGCCGATATCCGATACAATGGTCAATAACCAATATATTGGCTGATATATGAAATAAGAGCATTGATTTACACAGGATATAAACTGTACATGAACATTCTTATAATACCCAAAATACAGTGGTGTGAAAAACTATTTGCCCCCTTCCTGACTTTTTATTCTTTTGCATGTTTGTCACACAAAATGTTTGTGATCATCAAACACATTTTAAGATTAGTCAAAGATAACACAAGTAAACACAAAATGCAGTTTTTAAATGAATGTTTTTATTATTTAGGGAGAAAAAAATCCTGTGTGAAAAAGTAATTGCCCCTGCACCTAATAACTGCTTGGGCACCCTTAGCAGCAATAACTGCAATCAAACGTTTGCCATAACTTGCAACAAGTCTTTTACACGCTCTGGAGGAATTTTGGCCCCCTCATCTTTGCACAATTGTTGTCATTCAGCTTTATTTGAGGCTTTTCTAGCATGAAGCGCCTTCTTAAGGTCATGCCACAGCATCTCCATGGGATTCAGGTCAGGACTTGGACTAGGCCACTCCGACGTCTTCATTTGGTTTTTCTTCAGCCATTCAGAGGTGGATTTGCTGGTGTGTTTTGGGTCATTGTCCTGCTGCAGCACCCAAGATGGCTTTAGCTTGAGTTGACCAACAGATGGCCGGACATTCTCCTTCAGGATTTTTTGCTAGACAGTAGAATTAATGCTTCCATCTATCCCAGCAAGCCTTCCAGGTCCTGAAGCAGCAAAACCAGCCCAGACCATCACACTACCACCACCATATTTGACTGTTGCTATGAAATGCTGTGTTACTTTTACGCCAGATGGAACGGGACCTTCCAAAAAGTTCTACTTTTGTCTCGTCAGTCCACGAGATATTTTCCCAAAAGTCTTGGCAGTCATCATTTTGTGTTCAATTATGTTATCTTTGACTAATAGTTAACTCTTTTTTATGAGCAGAAACATTTAAGTGAGACAAAAAGTCAGGAAGGGGGCAAATACTTTTTCACACCACTGTAGGGTAAACACAAAGAAGCTGAAGATTAGAGAGTGTCATTGGTAAGATAAGGACACGTGTCTTTGTGATTTACTTTTAGGTGTTGCTACAAATTTGTATTGTCCTTTGCTTTGCTGGTGCTGTGCAATAAAAGAGACAAGATTTGGGAGGCTTGCTGCGAGAAGGTCGATGATCTTTTGCAATTGAGCCACCACTTGTCTGCCCTAATCTGGTGATTATTTAGTGTGAGGCTTACTGAAGGCAACACAACACTTTAGTTGACAATGTTAGTTGTTAGAACGATATAATGCCACAAGAATACTTTAAATTCCCCACAGTCAGTAATAGCGGATTGTGTAATCAGGACCACCCCTAATCTATGAATAATATTCTTTTTGCAATTAGGTAGTGTTAGAGATCTAGTCTCAAGCATCAGCGGGACCCGAGACTAACATTCCGATTATCCCAAGACCGTCCATATTTTTTCATTTCAATTCCTAATTTCCATGCCCAATCTGCTGACTGGCCCAGTTCCTCACTGCAGTTCCGCTGGAACCTTTCTAGGCTTGAGTCCGGCAGAACACCTCACCGTTATGACCAGGCTCCAAGACTGACCTTTTTGGGCATAGACCGATGACGACTGAAGGGGGGAGGTTTCTAGAGCTGAGTGTAATCTAATAATTTCAACAGCGGTTTTTATTGCAAACGCTGATCCAAAATCGGAGAATCTCAACCCTAGCGGGAAGGAGCTGTGTTTCGAAAACAGACATGTTTATTGGCGTATCAATTACTTGGGGATTTTTGCCAACGGAGCTACTGTAGTGGAAAAGCAAACAAACAAAATTGTCTGACAACACCGGCATGAATACACAAGCCAGAGGCAGACTCAGGCGAAGAATAACAACAGTGCAACATATCCTAATTGTGTGTGCGTGTGCGTGTGTGTGTGTGTGTGTGAGTTCCAAAAGAAGTCAAGTGAGTAGAAAGTGTGAGTTTAGCTCCAGGCATGTATGTTTGAGCAAGCGGGAGACATGACGGCGGGTTTCACGGGTCTGGTGCTAAACTACGGGTGACCAAGTGTGATTTCATCACGTGACTGGAGGTGCTGTGAGGATCCCGACATTTGTATTCCGATAAACACCGACGGTGTTTCACGTCTTTTTTTATTATACTGTACGCTAGACTCAGTCCTCCAGGGAACTTAAATACAGATGGAGAATGAAGTCAAATAGTCAAAAGAACGAGGCAGGAGGCAGAGCTGGAGGTAGCAGAGATGCTGAGGTTCTCTTTGGGTGTGACCAGGATGGACAGGATCAGGAATGAGCACATCAGAGAGACAGTATGTTAGAGGTTATGGAGATAAAGTCACAGAGACCAGACTGAGATGGTTGGGACATGTCCAGAGGAGAGATAGAAAATATATTGGTAGAAGGATGCTGAGTTGATTGTATTGTTTCAGTTTTGCATGTTTGGTTCAGTCCACTTGCGTGCCGTTTCGGTTTTATTTTATGCCTGTTTTTCTCATTAAATTTATTACTAGAGTGATTTAAGCGCTCCGCGTAGAACGAAAGTTCTGGCCGAGTTTCCGCATGGACGCCTCCAAGGGTCCGGGACACAACTGACTGATGGGGAGGAAGGTTAGTAGCTCAATGCCCGCAAGAAGGCTGAGCTGGAAGAGCCTCCCATCTCACTACGCTCTCCTGTTCGGGAACACTTCCCTGTTAATATTACGGATGGACAAAGGCGAGCGGATAAATCCAAAGTTGTGTCGACATTGTTGCACGGAGATCAGGTTTGGTGCAGGAAGCAGGTCTAACATGTTAGCGCACTTTAAACGGTGTCATCTGGCAGTGAATGTTACAAGAAAGAAAAGCATCTTCGTGCAAACACCGATAGCTTCAGCTCGCTACCTGTGTTGCTAGTGAGCGGCTTTTCTCCACTGCTGGAGATGTTGGCCCTGCAACCACTCTACACTCTACTTTGTTTTTTTTTTTGCCAAAAACTTGAATAGCTACCTTTGTCATATTCAGGCTATTTAATTATATTAATTTATAATTTTTCATACATATTTAAATTTTTTCTAAATGCAACAGTTTTATTATTATTTTTCTATTAAAAAATTCTGAGTTATTTGATACATCACCAAGATTAGTCGCTTTTATTTAGGTAAAAATATACATTGTTTGTATTTTTAAAATAATAAAAAGGCATTTTTTCCTGCCTTTATTGTACCCAAAATGAACCGAACTGAGCACTTGAAGAAACTGAACCGAACCGAAATGACATTTTAGTGTACCGTTCCACCCCTAGAAAAGGGTGTGCGCTACACCGAGCTTCCACTCTATATTGTTATTGCACAAGGCTGCAGTATACTGCATATAACAATATAGTTTTTAGGTCCTATGGGCCATCCCTAGTAAGTATCTGCAGTATAATTCTCCCCCGAAGAAGTCCGGCGGAATAACAACTGTGCTGCTGACGCCAGAATTTGTCTTTCGTGATAGGTCCTGCCAATAAATGGATATTATGAATGCAAAGATGGATTGAGCATTGAGCGTGTGTTTGTCCCATTACCGTGACGTTTTTCTGTTTGAATAAGCCCCACAAGTTATGAATGACATCAGAATATTAAAGCGGAATACCCGCGGGACTGTTGGGAGCGTCAGACATCCGCACATACTGTACATACACAAACACACGCGGCCCGACTGGGCTGCTGGTTCATCCGTGTTCATTTGTATTCAAATTTTGGTGTTTGACCCCTGAAGTTTCCTCCTGCAGCGGCTGTCTCACTCTGTGTCTGTTTCTGTCTTTGTCTGAATAGATTCATCAGGCTGGAAGCTGTTTCTTCACATCCCGCTGCCCTCATTAACATTTCACCGCCTCACCCACCAGACGCACACATGCACGTACGTACACGCGCACACACACACACACACACACACTCGCAAGCGCAGGCCTGCTGGTAACCGTGCAGCTCTGACCTTTTGACGGGCAGTTGAAAAGCACTGCAGAAAAAGTTCATTTCCTCTTCATCTCCCTCCGTTCCTCTCCGGGGGAACTGTACTGGAACTGCTGGTAAAGTCAAAACGATATGTCGTTACGGCATGGGCTGTTGGTACACCGGGTGTTCTTGAACCCAAATGCAGTGAGTAGCTTGTCATTTGTTGAACAACCGTGTCCGAAGACATTGGCATCGAGCAGAAGAAAACATCTTAGGAGTTTGCAGAAACTACCGAGATTGTGTTAAGAGCTGTCCAGTACCAAAAAGTGGGTGGGCAGTGGGCAAGCTTTGCTGTGTGGTCCAGTGGTCCTGTGTGGTCATCAATACAAGATCTTGGCATGTGTCATGTTTTTTTGCCCAGGGACTGTATGTATTGTATACTCGAAATGAGCGAAGGCATTCAGAAGAAACTACACGTAGAATTCTTTGCAGATGCAATTTAGAAAACCTGAGCGGAATCTGTGTTTGTTGACCGTCATCGTGTACCGATAACGATTGGAAATTGTCTTGCATTTGTCCAACCAGACGGGGTGTGTTGGGCAAATAGAATATGACGGAAAATTCCACAGAAGATACTGTATGCCTTAAGCCCGCAAGACCGGTGGAGGACTCTAAAGTACACATGTTAGACTTTGAAAATCCCTGAGCTACTGTACAGTGCAGCTGTTCGGGGACAACAAAGTACAGCGCAACCTTGGTCAGCGGCATGAATCCGTTCCAGAAGGTTCAACTCTAACCCAAACGTATGCTCACGGAATCAATTTTCATCACGTACATTTTCTACCCCAGAAAGGCATAAATGTTAACACCAAAACACAGTTATGTGCTTGCACGTTTTATAGCCGTACAAGCGGGAAAACAATTAGAAATACATCAAAAATACACATGCACGATGAATGAACGGGAGTAGGGACCGCATTTCGGGATTTGTCATGAGTTCCATCCAACGAGATCGCAGATACAAGCGGCAGAAATGAGTTTCCTCCGTAGGGTGGCTGGACTCACCCTAAGAGATAGGGTGAGGAGCTCGGCCATCCGGGAGGAGCTCAGAGTAGAGCCGTTGCTCCTTCACATCGAGAGGAGCCGGTTGAGGTGGCTCGGGCATCTAGTCCCGATGCCTCCCGGGCGCCTCCCCGGTGAGGTGTTTCGGGCACGCCCGGTCGGGAGAAGGCCCCCGGGAAGACCTAGGACACACTGGAGGGACTATGTCTCACAGCTGGCCTGGGAACGCCTTGGTGTCCTCCCGATGGAGCTGGAAGAGGTCGCTGGGGACCGGGAAGTCTGGACTTCCCTACTGAAGCTGCTGCCCCCGCGACCCGGACCCGGATAAGCGGTGGAAAATGGATGGATGGATGGATGGATGGATGGGATGCTGGATCCTATCCCAGCTGGCTTTGGGCGAGAGGCGGGGTAAACCCTGGACTGGTCGCCAGTCAATGGCAGGGCACATATAGACAGACAAACATTCACACTCACATTCATACCGATGGACAATTTTTTTTTAGAATCGCCAATGAAGCTAACATGCATGTTTTTGGAATGTGGGAGGAAACCGGAGTACCCGAAGAAAACCCTCACACGCACGGGGAGAACATGCAAACTCCACACAGAGATGCCCAACGGGGATTTGAACCCAGGTCTTCCATATCTCCTGACTGTGTGGCCAATGTGCTAACCACTCAGCCACCGTGCGGCCCTCAGCATAAACAAATAAGTAAAAACAACATTTTTCTTGGGAGTCAGACATTGAGTCATGTAATTTTTCAAGGTTTAAGCCGTGCAATGTCTTGCCCACCCATCATTAGCTCGGTGACCGTTTACAGTTCACCGCACCACATCTTCCGAGTGCAGTTTTTATTCTCAACCTCCTCAGTCAGTAGGACACTCGCCGTCACACTTCCATGTGTTGCGGTGCGTGAGATTTTTTTTCACCCCTGAGTGATGCCTCAGTGTCTTACATAAAGTAACTGCCATGACATTCTGGTAGAGTCAAGTCTAGCAGGAGTGGTTCCCTCCAGAAAAAAGATGACTCAACACTCGGCCTGCGGGGTGAATTCCAAAGTGGAAAAAGTGCATAAAAAACAGTAGTACAAAGTACAAATGTTTCAGCCTATTTTGTACTTACCGAATTTTGAAACCTGTGTGCTCGGTGCGTATGCTCAAGTTTCAGCGCTCAAAGTGCAGTATATTTTTTCTATGGCCTTTTGGAATGGATTGCCAACAACAATCGAGGTACCCCTGAAATAAAAATAAATCTTAATAACTTGATGTAATGCACAATAACATATTTTTCACTTCCACGTACCGCAATTTCCAGTGTATAAGGCGCACTGGTGTTTAAGCTGCACCCACTAAATTTAGAGAGAAAAACAGATTTGTACGTATATAAGCTGGATCGGACCACAAGCTACACGTGTCCACGTCATTAAATGACATACTGTGGTGGGCACGAGTTTGTGAGGAACAAGTCGCTTTTTATTTGGCTGTAGTCCATCACGATCTACAAGAAAACTCACATCTACTGTGGTGTGAAAAACTATTTGCCCCCTTCCTGACTTTTTATTCTTTTGCATGTTTGTCACACAAAATGTTTATGATCATCAAACACATTTATTATATATATTATATATATTAGTCAAAGATAACACAAGTAAACACAAAATGCAGTTTTTAAATGAATGTTTTTATTATTTAGGGAGAAAACAATCCTGTGTGAAAAAGTAATTGCCCCTGCACCTAATAACGGGTTGGGCACCCTTAGCAGCAATAACTGCAATCAAACGTTTGCCATAACTTGCAACAAGTCTTTTACACGCTCTGGATGAATTTTGGCCCGCTCATCTTTGCACAATTGTTGTCATTCAGCTTTATTTGAGGCTTTTCTAGCATGAAGCGCCTTCTTAAGGTCATGCCACAGCATCTCCATGGGATTCAGGTCAGGACTTGGACTAGGCCACTCCGACGTCTTCATTTTGTTTTTCTTCAGCCATTCAGAGGTGGATTTGCTGGTGTGTTTTGGGTCATTGTCCTGCTGCAGCACCCAAGATGGCTTTAGCTTGAGTTGACCAACAGATGGCCGGACCTTCTCCTTCAGGATTTTTTGCTAGACGGTAGAATTCATGCTTCCATCTATCCCAGCAAGCCTTCCAGGTCCTGAAGCGGCAAAACAAGCCCAGACCATCACACTACCACCTCCATATTTGACTGTTGCTATGAAATGCTGTGTTACTTTTACGCCAGATGGAACGGGACCTTCCAAAAAGTTCTACTTTTGTCTCGTCAGTCCACGAGATATTTTCCCAAAAGTCTTGGCAGTCATCATTTTGTGTTTAATTATGTTATCTTTGACTAATAGTTAACTCTTTTGTATGAGCAGAAACATTTAGGTGTGATAAAATAGGGGTCAAATAGTTTTTCACACCACTGTAGTTTGTCAACCCATCAGAAACCGCAGTGGGTCATTACTCAGCATACCAGTCAGACCCACAGTCTCACCCAAAAAAGATGGCTAAAGTCATCACACAGCAACTTAACACTCAAACGGTAGGTAAGAAAGGACCAATACAAGAATAAAAACTATCTTGATTGTTTTCCATCATGCATTGCTTCCCAGCAAAGCTGCTGAACGGCGGAATGAACCGCAGCAACTTTGCTTTGCTAGGAAGCAATGCATGATGGGAAGCAGTTAATATAGTTTTCCTTTTTATTCTACACTTGGTACTTGTCTTCTATCTTTCTTACTGTGTGATGATGTTAGCATTCTTTCTTAGATGACACCGTGAGCCTGAATGTGGTGTTGAGTAATGACCTCGTGCGATTTCTGATGGGTTGACAAGCTTGTTATGAGTTCCATTTGTCATGTTCATACACCCTAAAGGCGTATGAAGGTGTATGCTCATTAGGGTGAGGAGCTCGGCCATCCGGGAGGAGCTCAGAGTTGAGCCGCTGCTCCTTCACACGGAGAGGAGCCAGTTGAGGTGGCTTGGGCATCTAGTCCGGATGCCTCCCGGGTGCCTCCCTGGTGAGGTGTTTCGCGCATGCCCAGTCGGGAGAAGGCCCCCCGGAAGACCTAGGACACGCTGGAGGGACTATGTCTCACAGCTGGCCCCGGGTAACGCCTCGGCGTCCTCCCGATGGAGCTGGAAGAGGTCGCTGGGGACCGGGAAGTCTGGACTTCCCTACTGAAGCTGCTGCCCCCGCGACCCGGACGAGCGGAGGAAAATGGATGGATGGATGGATGTTCATGCACGGGTGCGTGGTCTGTTATGTTACTGTTCCTTTAAGGTTTGGCCATCAAGTGTAACGAGTATCTTAAAGGGAAAATGTGAAGTAAAGACGTTAAGCACTCAACGCGTTTTGGTTGTTGTCTACTGCACAGATGTTTGGTGACATTTGGCGGGCAAGGATGTGTTCTTTGGCTTTACCGCCGCAACCAGTGGCGCGGGACCGGTGGATGAAGTCATTTGATGAGTTTTTGATTGGGACACTCGGACTTGCCTGGCGCTAGGAAGTGTGCACTGCTGCGTCATTGTCTTGGTCCTGCGTGAGCCATCGCGCATTTCGTCTCAGCGCTGCGCAAGCTGGCAAGGAACTGTGATTTCGGGCAGCCGGAGCATGGCCTGATTGTCGCCAAAATCATCGAAAAAACATCTGCGTCCAGCTTAGAGCGAGACTATTATTGGAAACGGATTCACTGGCGACCACTGATACTCTCAACATAGGAAAGCGGCTGTAGGCGGCGCCGACGGAGGCACGCAAATTCAGCCCGGTGGTGCGCGTCACTGCCATCACCGCCAGTTCAGAACGTCGACCCAGGAGATGGAGGGAGCTTCTGGCGGGGTGAATGCCAGTTAAGATGTACAGAGAGTGGACAAGCAGGGGAGGACGGCCGTGTGCTGCACATATTGTGGCTCCTTGTACCATGCAAAAAACTGTGCCCCGCCCGAGGAAAGCATTGCCGCAACTGCATTAAAATGAACCACTTCTACTGGCGCTGACACGACTGCAGTCCTTGTCAACACGGTACAAAGCATCCAGCCATCATCCAAGTGCCTCACATGCAAAGTGAATGGACAACCCATACAACTTTTGGTGGACTTTTGGTGGCAAAGGTGTCCCTCTTGAATAAGCCCACCCTTGATCGATTCTTCAGCCATGGGCTATTGAAAGAAGCGACTGATTCCTTGGCTGGTTATGGCCACTCCCGCATCACGGTTCTGGGTGAGGTGTACCTGACAGTTGCCTATGAGCATCAACGTGCCCCACACACAAAATTTAATGTCACACAAGAGGGTGCAAACATCATGGGGCTGCCCCTGTTCCATACCATAGACAACGGTCAGCCCTGTTATCCAGCCACTACGGCGCATTCCCCTACCACTTTGCGATGCAATCGAGACGGAACTGTGCCGGTTGATGCCTCCCCGTGGGTGTCTATCCTAGCAAAGAAACGAGGGGGTGGTGTCTGTCAGTTTGTGGATTTAACAAATGTAAATAAAGCAATCATCGCCTCCAAGTACCCCTTACCCACAGTGGAGGAATCGCTTTCATGGCTCTGCCATCTTCAGTAAGATGGACTTAAGGAATGGCTACTTGCAGGTCCTACTTTTGTCACACACGTGGGAGTTTTCAGATTCAAATGCATGGCTTTTGGACTGCTGTTGGCCCCAAACTGTTTTCAAAAAAGAATGTCTCCCGTGCTCGAGGGTATTCAAGGCGTGTCCCTCCATCTCGATGATGCGGTGGTGCATGCACCCTCCATCACGCTGCACGATGCTCGTTTGGAGCAGGTCTGCCAGCGTTTCAGACAGCACCGAGTCAGGCTTAAGGTAGAAATGCATGTGTGGGGCGGAGGAGGTGGAGTTACTGGGTTTCAGGCTCTCCAGGGATGGCATCACACAAACGTGTCCCAGGTGTCGTCTTTCCTGGAGATGGCCACTTATTACCTATAGTTTCTGCCACAGTACTTCGCAGTGACGGCACCTCTGTGGCATTTGGTTAAGAAGGAATCCATGTGGGAGTGGACCCCGGCCTGCAGTCACCTGTGATGCTTTTGGGCTGGCTTTGGGTGCGGTACTTGCCCAGACTTTTGGTGGGGTGGAGCGCCCAGTTGCTTTTTCATCAAGAGCCCTCACTGCAGCTGAGCAGTAGTAGTCAGTTGGCGAGAGGGAAACCCTTGCCTGCCTCTGGGCATGGGAACGCTGGCATGTCTAGCTGTACGGCAGGGTCTTCACTATTTGCACAGACCACCAGGCGCTGACAACGTTGCTGACTACTCCTGGTGCAGAACACATGCGGCTGCTGAGGAGGGCTAAACGACTGAACTAGTACAATTTCAAACTGGAATTCCTTTCCTGGCGCTCCAACTTGGTAGCGGACCTCCTGACAAGGGTCGTCACTGTCACAACACAGCAGTCAAGTGGAGCTCTACCTACCCCAGATGGGGAGCCGCTAAATAAAACACTAAAGAATGGAATCAAGGCCTGCCTGGAGGAGGGGGAGACTTTCAGCAGAGCTCTAAGCCAAACCTGTTTGACCATCCGGGCATCCAAGCACACCCTAAAAAATACCCTAAACGCCAGAACAAGCTAAGAACCAATTGGTCACGGCGAATGGCTCAATGGCTGGGCTCAACGACCTGTCGTCTGGTGGAGGGGTCCCGTTGGCATGCAACCGCCTAAGGCGTGTTCGAGCTCCAGCTGACCTTTTTCTGAGGCCTACTCTGGCGGTGGTTCTTGAGTGGTGGACTGGGCTCGAAAGGCACCCGCAAGGGTGGCGACAAGCCACCGGCTGGGAATTCCCAGCCCGGGCGCCCACAGCGAGCCAGAACCTCACCAGCCAAGCACGGGGGACTATGTAATGAGATAATGAGTGGGCGGGTCATTGTTGTTTGTTTCTGGGGTGGTGGGGTATGTTCATATATGGTTTGTATGCTCTGTTGTTATGTTACTGTTCCTGTAAGGTTTGGCCGTCAAGTGTAACGAGTACCGTAATGAGAGTTAGTGAAGTAAAGACGTTAAGCATTCAACACGTTGTGGTTATTGTCTACTGCACGGACATAATACCGTTGTAGCCTGTCATTCGCTCCTGCCAGTGAAAGAGCCGCTGCTTCTCCATTGATTAGTCGTAATTCCCAAGTATAGGAGATGTCATGAGATTAGAACATGGCCATAAATTAGCAGCAAGAAAAAAGTAGCGCCTTACTACTACTACTTGTGCACACCAGTAAGTCAATGTCTCCCATACCATTCTATTGAGGGGAAGGGGTTCCCTGCCCCCAAACTCCCTTATCAAAGTCCAGTTAATTTAATTTGAATTACATAATTTCTCCGGGTACTCCGCTTTCCTCCCACATGCCAAAAACATGCATGTTAGGTCGATCGGGCACTCTAAATTGTCCATTAGAGTGTGAATGTTTGTTTGTCTATATGTGCCCTGCGATTGGCTGGTGTACCCCGCCTCCCGCCCAAAGTCAACTGGGATAGGCTCCAGCATCCCCGTGACCCTAATGAGGATAAGCGGTACAGAAAATGAATGAATGAATGTTGTTTTCAAATACGTCTTAGTCACGGATATATATATATATATATTTTTTTCCATTAACTCAATAAACGTTTTTGTTCTTAGCTTTTGTATAAGAAGTAAATCCACCCTATCCTAGAAAAGTAATACTTTGGTTATAGTTATAAGTTATACTCCTGGTGAGTTTGGGTGTACAATCCTGCATTGGTATTCAAATTCTTTCAATAGAAGATACAAATACCTTGCATGTGACTTGCTGCTCTCCTGCTGGCCTTTCTTCTTTATGGAAAGACGGCAGCGACGAGTACCAGCTCATGCATGTGTATTTTATGGTCCAATTATCAAGAATAATGATGTCAGGCTCACATTAAAGCCATTACAGACGCTGTCTGGCTTGCACTCTAATCCGAGAGGAAATGCGCACGGCAGCCTCATCTCACGCTTCCGCCTTGTATTGGATGAGGAAACGTGCAAAATGTTAAAAACGATTGCTTTTATAAGGAAGTTCAATACTAATATTTATTTACGTTATTTTTTTGCCTCGAAATGTAAGGATAAAGCTACTGTAATGCCATGTTGTGCAAATTGGTTTTAGGATTTCCAATGTTTTTGAATGCACCCTTGATGTGAGTGTGAGTTGGTAAGGCTTTGGAATTGAGCACCGCTGTTGGCATGTTAAGGTCTACACATCGCTTTGATTAAACAGACCCAATAGGGTCCTATTGTTTACATGGCAGCATGTAATCCTGTCTCTGCATAGTGTAGTCCTGTTTACTATTTCTCATCTTTGTGGATGAATCTGGAGGCTTTCTAGTGTTTTCCATCACGGAATTGTGGAGGAGATTCCAATATACAGGCCAATTGTGCGGACACCATTGGGATGCGAGTTGGGAAGAAATGACCGAACAGAGCTCAACGGCAATCTCTCTGAGTCCACACTGCCGGGTGTCTGGCTCTGCATACTAAGCACGAGCAAAGAACACCTCTTTACTCGCATTCACTGCCTCACACTTCTTCAGAAAAGTCCCGTTTTCTTGTCCTGTTGCCAGATGAGTGGATCTTGCCTCCACCAGCCACGGGAAATCTGTTTTAGTCATTGTCGGGTTTGTTTTGAACAGGCTAGAATATCTGGTGAGTCGACTGTCTCAGCTGTCATGACTTGGGTCAAATGCTGCGGTGCTCAATTATTCTCTGGCGTGCCGGCCCTAAGGGGACGGAGATGTTTCCACAACTTTTGAACATCAACGACTGTTTGTGGTCCCTGTTCGTCTTTCTTCGCCAAGATACAACTTATCGGTGATGCGTCAAAAGGGGCTGGTTTGTGTCACGTTCTCATTTGAGTTTGCCAAATGAATGAACCCTTTTCTTCATTACGGGTCAGCCAGAGGGAAGTGCTAAAAAAAAAAAAAAAAAAAAAAGAATACTACCAACCGCTTGATTTATTTTAGTAATTTTAATTTTTGAATTTTAATTCTGATGGTTATAAATGAAAAGTAATGAAGATCCCAAATTCCGTATGTAAGAAAATGAATCCTCAGGTGTTATGAGACCCCAGGTTGCTCTGATAGTGACGGCTCTTCTGCATTGTTGAGTTTGGGTGTTACATTTTCCTCTTGACAGTACCCATACATTTTCTGTGCAGTAGAGGCCAGGCGAGTTTGTTGGCCAATTATTAGCAGTGGGAAGCAAGAAGTGCTCTAAAACTCCCCGGTGGACGGCTGAAGCGGATGACGTGGCACCCCAAACCATCACTGACTTTACACTTCAGACTGGACCTCATAGATTCTGTGCCTCTTCTCCCTTCCTCCACACTCTGGGACCTTGATTTTCAAGAGGAAATGCAAAGATTACTGAGCAACAGTCCAGGCCTTTATGTCTTTAGCCCAGCTGACACCATGTCTCGCATACATCTGTGCATGGTGGCTCTTGAAGCTCTGACTCCAACTGCAATCCGCGTTTTGTGAATTTCCCCCAAATTTTTGATTGGGTTTTGTTTCACAATCCTCTTCAGGTTTAATCCTCTACATCTTTCCCTGTGACTTTCCGTTAATTTGCTACACAGGCCTCTGTGAACAGCCAGCTTCTTTAGCGATGACCTTTTGTGTCTTGCCCTCCTGGTGCGAGGTGTGAATGATCATCTTTTGGGCAGCTGTCAAGTCCGCAGTCTTCCCCATGATTGTGTAGCCTACAGGATTAGACTGAGAGACAATTTTAAGGCATTTGCAGGGGTTTTGAGTTAGATAGCTAAATAGAATGGGTCACTAGGTGTCTTCAATATTGATTTTGACCCCAAATGCTTCACTATGCAGTGAACCCATTACTCATTCACCCCTGGTGGTGGCAATCTACATATGTAGTAACAGCTGCCCTGCGGTAGTCCGACAGAAACGACGTGGCTGCAAATTCAGGCCTACGGCTTCTCTGACCGCCACCAAAGCGTACCGCCAACCTTCCAGGTCCCGGACGATGCGGCTTGCCTCCTGAGCCACTGCCGCCCCGCCCCGTTAGGCAGCCTTTGTCTGCTGGTGACATGTTGTTGCAGTTGGCCAGATGAGTGGTATTGGGGTGTTGGAATGCTTGGCCATGGGCACCGGCCAGAGGAGTCCCTGGCATCTGCTGCCATGGTAGCTCACCCCCCCCCCCTCCTCCTCCTCCTTTCCTCGGCTACATTTATGGGTTTGTGTGGAAGAGGGGTGGGAAGCAGGACAAAGACGGAGGGACAGGCTAAACTACTGGTGAAGACAGAAGCAAAATAACGGTCAGTTTGCAAGTTCCTCCCACACCTCCATTACAGCAGAGGTGTGTGTGTGTGTGTGTGTGTGTGTGTGTGTGTGTGTGTGTGTGGGGAAGAGTGAGGCTGCCTTTAATCCCATTCAATGTTTTTTCTTCACTCCACTGAACTGCCTTTAATCTTGGATGTTTGCCTGTTTGTTTGTAGCCCGTTCCAAGGGGCCTGAACTAATGGCTTTAAGACCAAAAACGTACACCCACTCCAGTTAAACCAAGAGGGGAAGGCAAAAAAAGAACCCCCGCGTATGACAAATGATAGTCGGTGTGCAGTTTCTGCACCCCGACAAAGATGAACACAACTCAGTATTGCCTTTTACTGCAAAGGTTTTGCAATAATTAATAGCGCCCCAGTTATGAGGCAAAGAGGAGGAGTTGTTGTGGTTCCAGGCGCCGTATGAAGACACCCTAAACAGGATTACACTCCATTTACGGTGGCCATGCTGCACGCTTGTTCTCTTCGATCAGAGCATGACAGTCAATTTGGGGCGAGCTTCCTTGTCGCTGTCATCTGGTTTGGTGTTTGAGTAGAGTC
>QODF01000185.1:160812-204546 GCA_024372805.1 Oostethus manadensis
GAAACACCGCTGCTTGGCACTGGATTATGCAAGAAGGACCGTACAATCAACTTATATTGGTCTATCCGGTCACGTTTAACCGTGCAGTTCTCTAAAGCAACTGCTCCTGCTGTGAAGCAAGTCCCGGCTCTCTCATTCACTTCTTGGGACGTAAACAAAGAATTTCATTGGCTCTTTCCGAGCAACGTCACCGCGTTTGCGCCACTTAACCGTAATAACTGAAGTCAGTACGCCTGCAATCTGCCGCGCCGATCCGTCCTACAGCACGAGTACATAATATGATATTGTAGTTCCCATTCAGTTTAAATGGATACAATAAATCCACAAAGGGCCCGGGTCCATAGCCTGGCCGAGGTCCGCTAATTGGTAATGGCTGTAATATTTAGACCCGCCAGCTATTCTTGGTCAAAGTCCTACAGGATAGATTTCTTATCAAATACGCTCAACTGCGTCGTTCTTCTACTTCTCCCGGCTTTTCTTTTGCTCCATTTTCCAAATGATCAAATTGCGGCTGAATATTCTCATTCGTCCAGGTCGTTTTGTTCTCAGGGCATTAAATGTTGTCTCTTCAAGTTGCCTTAGAAGACGTAAAGCCTCGCACCCAAGCAGGCTTCACCACTTCATGCTCAACGACCAGGTAGGACAGCTCCGGTCGGACTGGATACGATGACTTTGTTCAGAATACAAACTGAAGCTTGGAAAACGAAGCTTAAACATGGTGGGTGTTCCACTTTTACCGAGCCCTAACCTCTCTCATCATACTTTGGACTTTGGGGTAAAGTCGATAGACGTTGTTGGATGGGGGAGCTGCCGGAGAGCACACACTCCCACGCACACCGAGGTGCTTGGTGGTGTTGGAGGGGAGGTATTACGGCAGGGCCGATGTTGTCTTTCTAACCGCCAGTTAAGCTTTTGTCCAGATGTTCCTGCTCAAGTGCACTCGCAGCTGTGTTTAGGTCAGTGTATGCAGTTACATACGCGTCTTTGTGTGCAGAGCAGGCAATTACTGAGAAACACGAGCTTTCGTCTCCCAGAAGCAGCAGCTACTTCGGGGCCAGAACAGGAACGAGGCCTGCTATAAATACCCGCCTGATTGTGCACATGCCCTTCCAACAAAAATGGTCTGAAGCCTTTAGCCTCGTTTTAATCCTGGGGAGAACATCTCCTGTTACGGCGGCTCAAGCTGTTAGGGTAAGCACCCTAATATTTCCACCCATGAGGGATGCCCCCCCCCCTCTCTACTCATGCCTGATGGATGCCCCAAGAGCGCCTTTTCCCTCTTATTCTGCTTTTCCTCTGAAAGGAGTCATTTTCATTTGTGCACTCATTGAAGTATCATAGTGAACACCGTGTAGTACAATGGGAGGGCCGTGTTCATCATCTATCTGCTCATGTACTCCATTTGGTTAATGGTTTGTTTGACTTCTCAGTGGGGCTGCACCATTGTGGAAAACTCTCGTGTGGAATTGAGATTTTAATTCTCGTGGATGATTGTTCCCGCACACACACACACACACACACACACACACATGTTCAAGTGCTTAGTGCATGTTATTGTCTTGTTTTGCTTTAAAGAAATCTGATGGGGTTGGAATCTCCGTTGGGCATCTCTGTGTGGAGTTTGCATGTTCTCCCCGTGCGTGTGTGGGTTTTTCCGGATACTCCGTTTTCCTCCTACATTCCAAACACATGCAAGTTTGGTAAATTGGCGACTCTAAATTGTCCATAAGTGTGAATGTGACTGCTTGTTCGCTCTGCAATTGACTGGCAACCAATGCAGGGTGTGCCCCGCCTCCCGCTCCAAGGCAGCTGGGATAGGCTCCAGCGTACCCGCGACCCTAATGAGGATAAGCGGCATAGAAAATAGATTTATGGAAATCTCATGGTTTGTCGGCCATTCTCCACAGGAGGTCCTTTTGGGAGCTTTCTTAAAGGTGCTGTCTGCAACACCTTATGTGCTAGGTGTGGGGGGCTAACTCTCAAAAACTGTATCTTCTGCCCACTTCCTGCGTGGATGTTGCAAGCCACGCCCCACATAACACACATGCACATGAGCATTGTTTGTTGTCATCTAATGCTAGGGATTTGGCAAAGTTTAGCTACTAAGGTTTGTTATCGCTGACTGTATAAGTAAAGTACTGCAAAAAGTAATTGATGATAGTTACTAGTTACTTCTCCCAAAACGATACTGAGTTACTCCACTGTAAAAGTAACTACTGCATAAAAGTTTAAAAATGTCAAAGAATTGGGATATTTTTTCACGAGCCGAGTGCGTCGAGTAGAACAGCAACGGCACGTACCTGCACACAGGTTTGAATATTTATTCCTTTTCATAACACTTGGCAGCAAAATGAAAGAAAGAAATCCCACTGTAAGGCAACTGGTCGACGTACAGTGCTCCAAGTCCGTTCTTAAAAAGAAAAGTCAATAGTTTGACATAACTACTTTTAAAACAGTAGGCTGCTGATGTAAATACTACTGTATAGTAATGGTACTGAAAGTAGTAGCAATAGTACTGTACTGTAATAACTGACGTTTCTTGAACAAGTCCAACTTCAATGCCTTAACATTGATCCAGCCATCCTCCTTCCCAACACTCACCCGTGCACGCATGCACCCAGCCTGGCCAGCCATCAAACCATCGATTGCCTCTTAACAGTAGAAGCTTTTCAAACTTAAGGTCACGGAGCCTGTTCCTCTTTGGAGTAAACATGCGCTTCCCAGGCTGGACAGTCTCTAGGGGAGCACTGGGTGGAGTGGCTGCCTTTTATTTAAAGGACATTTTCTTTACCAGTGGAAACCAAAGCAATCGGCGACTTGACTTTCAGCGGTAGCGGAAGCGCCATCCTCATCATCTTCCATGGTTGAGTTGGTACGTGTTGGTGTGCTGGTAGTACCCGTGTGCCGGTCTTTGTCTGGAGCACCTTTGCGGCATTCTTCCAGAAGACTTGCCTCGGCCTTATCCTTCTTGTCCCGTGTCCGCAGCCCCACGTCATTTAAGCCCAGGCAGCCACCGCAGCCAAGATAGCAAATCTTGTTTGAATTGCCTGAAATGCCGTGTGATGCAAAGAACATATTATGACGGTCTACACACACACGGTATGAGAAAACATTCATTCATTCATTTACTGTACCGCATATCCTCATTAGGGTCACGGGGATGCTGGAGCCTATCCCAGCAGACTTTGGGCGAGAGGCGGGGTACACCCTGGACTGGTCGCCAGCCAATCGCAGGGCACATATAGACAAACAAACATTCACACTCTAATGGACAATTTAGAGCGGCCAATGAAGCTAACATGCATGTTTTTGGAATGTGGGAGGAAAGCGGAGTACCCGGAGAAAACCCACACACGCACGGGGAGAACATGCAAACTCCACACCGAGATGCATAACGGAGATTCGAACCCTGAACCTCCTGACTGTGAGGCCAAAGTGCTAACCACTCAGCCACCGTGCGGCATGAGAAAACATTTTATATTCTATTTTTGGCATAACGGGGATGTGTTTAACATATTTAAAAACAAATACTAGTTCTTGCCGTGACAATTTCCTCTGGAAGGTCAACAAGGATTTGCAGGCCACTCTTCAGCTCCAGGGTCTTGAACACCAAAGTCTCCAGCGTGGGTAAGAGAGCACCATGGAAACAGTTGTCCTCTCACTGAAGAATGTCTAGGGCTGCCGTTAGTGGCTCCATTGTCATACAGAACTCCCGAGGACCTGATGCTCTCTTTCTGTGACGGCTTTTAACCCAAACTGGGATGATGTGTTCAGCTCGACTTTAGGGATCTCACAGATTCCAGCAAGGGCATCAGAAAAAGAGTTCCACCTGGCAGTGCAAGGGAGTATCAGCTTTCTTGGAATGACTTCATCCAGCGTGAAACCAGGTTTCATGCGTGTGATGCACATCTCCGATCGCTCGTCATCGTCACCACCAACACTGGTTTGCAAGGGATCGGTAATGTCTCTAAAAGTCATCAGTCATGTTCCTCCACAGGCTGATACTTTTGAAAGGCCTTGGCAAAATCCGAGCCTTTATCTGTGACATTTGATGTTATCTTGGGGGAAATTCCACAGGATGAGTGAATATTGTCGCGTATGAAGGCCCTCGAATCGTCTGCATGCCAGGGCCGCTTTACTTCGTTCCGTGCTTTCTGGACGGATCCAATGCACAGTAACGCCCAGATCGCTTTTCTCACGTGCAGTCCAGATATCTGCAGTTGTCGGGATATACAGTAACACTGTAACTTCATTAAATTGGAGTTGCTTACACGGGACGTGGACAAACTCTTTGCTCCGGGACACAATGTCCACTTAACATTAAAGTAGTGCCGGGATTTCCACCTCAAAACCGCCGTCTTTCCCCACGACTCAGGGCTCGCCATCTCTGATAGTTTGTGTGCAAAGACCCGCCCACCTGTCGCTGGTTGGCTTAACATAAAATCTTATCCAATCATCATTACTTATGCGGTTATCTCTTGCCCCGCCCCTCACTGAAGGGGGAAAAAACCCACTCCTGTGTCTGTGCGAAGCACTTCGTAGCGTCAGTAACTTGTAGTAACGGCGCGTGGGTAACGGTAACGGCGTTCTAACGATAGAAAAAGTAGTTAGTTAGATTACCCGTTGTCCGCTAAAAATAGAAACGGCGTTTATTTTAACTCCGTTTAACTTCAAATTGTGGCAAATAAAAACATTTATTGAATGGAGCCTATCCCAGCTGGCTTTGGGCCGGAGGCGGGGTACACCCTGGACCGGTCGCCAGCCAATCACAGGGCACATATAGACAAACACTCACACTCTAACGGACAATTTAGAGCGGCCAATGAAGATAACATGCATGTTTTTGGAATGTGGGAGGAAACCGGAGTACCCGGAGAAAACCCACACACGCACGGGGAGAACATGCAAACTCCACACAGAGATGCCCAACGGAGATTTGAACCCTGAACCTCCTGACTGTGAGGCCAACGTGCTAGCCACTCGACCACCGTGCGGCCTTAAACACTAAAGATAATTTAAAGTCACAGAAACTAGTTTACAGTAGGAATGGGTGTCATTTTCATTTCATTCAATAACAATGGCAAATCTGTACTTTTGAAACATTGTCCATCGGTACTTTGAAAAGGGAAAACGTACAGCACTGTTTTTACACAAAATCTATATTTAGTCTTAGTCTTTAAAAAAGCACTGTTTTTTTACACAAAATATACATTTTGTGTAAAAAAACAGTGTTTTTTTAATTTTTACTATGAATTTAAATGCTTCAATACATTCGCCAATACAAAATAAAAATAGAAATTGTCATAATTATCGCAGCAAAAGCAGAATCGATACAGAACGTAGAGAATGTGCGGGAAAAAAGAGAGACCTGGTTGTGTTTCTACAGGTCAGAGTTTCCCAGTTTGTTAAAATGCTTTGACAGCTGTGACAATGATTGGTTGATAATGAGGAAGTGATGCTGTTGTGGAATTAAGCACTGCTGTTGGTGTGTTAAGGTAATATAATAGATAATATTAAGGACGTCCCGATCCACATTTTTTTGGCCTCCGATCCGTTCCGATTTGGTATAGGTTGTTATTATTATTTTGAATTGAATTTGTTTCATTCAAAATCAAAACAAGTCATTCCAAACATCTACAATAAACAGAGAAATAAAAATAGATCATTTTTTGTTGTTGTCGTTTTGTTACAAACATGAGTTTGTGGGATTGAAAATGGTGATTAAAATATCTCCATCCATCCATCCATTTTCTACGCTGCTTATCCTCGTCAATCCAACAAAATTATGGCTGAATTTACTTTTTTTTTAATTGCACGGCATGACCGACAACATTGTTTGGCTTTTGTAACAAACCTCTGCCAGTCAGGTCCTTTATGAAAATGAAAGTCCATCCAATAAAAGATGAAAGTGGAACAAAAAATGGCTGTGCAAAATACTGCAGAGACGTTTATATGGTCTTGTAAGCTGCTGGTTAGTGTGTGGGCAGGACGTGTTCAGTATGCCGGTTAGAGAGTGCGTCTGGAGTGTAAGGGAGTAGAATTAGAAAACTAGCAAGTATCGTTGGTCTGTGAAGGACAGAGTGCTTTGGGGGAAAAAAGCAAAACAAAAACAGCCTTTAGAAAAAAGGGACCGTGTGCTCGGTGTAGACATGGCCAACTGAATTACAGCCGTGCGGACGTCGTATTAGTCAGCCGCCATTACATCCTTTTAGGGCAGGGCTAGTCATTTGACATGGTTATCGATCAATTTGTGGTTTAAATTAAGAACATAACAACCGGCGGTTAGAGCGGCACTTCCTGTGCGGCACCATGACAGAGGAGTCGACCACAGCAAGGGAACTACGGAGGTGCTGAACATCCAGCGTCCGACCTGACTGCCTGCGTGGTGGCGCCATGCCAACCAGCTTTGAGGTGCACGCGGCGCGCCACGTTGGAGTGTAGCCCGCTTTTACGGCATGCCGATCTTTTCCGGGCTTCAAAACACTGCTGATCGGCGGCCGATCCCGATCTTGAAAAATGGACGGAGACATCCCCAGATAGTTTAGCAGTTGAAACGTGTTCCCGTCATTTAGCACCTTTTGCACATCCGCTTAGCGCAGTTCATGTTGGTGCAAAGACGTCTGCCGTGATCGGGGTTGAAAGCAACGTGATTCAGTATGTATGTTACCATAGCAACCCGTACATGATAGAGCTCCAAGATGTGATTTGAATCAACAAATCTAATTTGCCTGCAGTGTGAACATCATAGTCACACACACACATGTGCCAGTGCAGCCCAGCCAGGATCTGCCATTCTTCAAAGAGACCCGTAGACGCTTGGCTACAAGCAAGGAGCAGGGGCACCCGCCGTGGAAGAGAAGACAAGAGGCAAACAGAACGAGGACCTGCAGAGGAGTTGGCGTCCTAACCCAGCTGAGCACAGGTGTAACCTTAATAACTAATGTAGTGCACGTCAAGCAAAGACGTAGAGCCTTAGCTGGCCACCAGAAGAACCCAAGGGAGGTAGAGGCCAGGGGAATAAACATGATGTACCCCCTGGTACTAGGGCAATGACCCTTCATGACTGTAAGGAAGTAAAGTAAAAAACACAGAGGTGATAATAATACATGTAGTGTTTTTCTCCCAATTGGGCTGATCCTGCAACTTTTTCAGGTTCCAGACTGGACCGTGAGTTCGTGTGTCTTGACCGTGAGCTCGTGGTGCAGTTAGGCCCACAGATTGAATAATACAGAACACTTGTTCCTGAATATTGCTATGAATATATATATATATATATATATATATGAATGTAATGCTATGATACATGTGTGGATTGAGAAATGTGGTGGTTTAATTAGGACACTAATTATAGTATGTCTAGCATGGAGATTGTATCTGCTGTGTCCTGCTTGATGGACGCGTTCTTACAAATATCCGGAAATGTGACGTTTTCCTCTTCATAATACATTTTCTGACTGATGCAACTTATACTCCAGAGCAACGGACAGTGGTGTGAAAAACTATTTGCCCCCCTGACTTTTTATTCTTTTGCATGTTTGTCACACAAAATGTTTGTGATCATCAAACACATTTTAATATTAGTCAAAGATAACACAAGTAAACACAAAATGCAGTTTTTAATTGAATGTTTTTATTATTTAGGGAGAAAAAAATCCCAACCCACATAGCCCTGTGTGGAAAAGTCATTCCACCTAATAACTGCTTGGGCAGCCTTAGCAGCAATAACTGCAATCAAACGTTTGCCATAACTTGCAACAAGTCTTTTACACGCTCTGGAGGAATCTTGGCCCACTCATCTTTGCACAATTGTTGTCATTCAGCTTTATTTGAGGCTTTTCTAGCATGAAGCGCCTTCTTAAGGTCATGCCACAGCATCTCCATGGGATTCAGGTCAGGACTTTGACTAGGCCACTCCGACGTCTTCATTTGGTTTTTCTTCAGCCATTCAGAGGTGGATTTGCTGGTGTGTTTTGGGTCATTGTCCTGCTGCAGCACCCAAGATGGCTTTAGCTTGAGTTGACCAACAGATGGCCGGACATTCTCCTTCAGGATTTTTTGCTAGACAGTAGAATTCATGCTTCCATCTATCCCAGCAAGCCTTCCAGGTCCTGAAGCAGCAAAACAAGCCCAGACCATCACACTACCACCACCATATTTGACTGTTGCTATGAAATGCTGTGTTACTTTTACGCCAGATGGAACGGGACCTTCCAAAAAGTTCTACTTTTGTGTCGTCAGTCCACGAGATATTTTCCCAAAAGTCTTGGCAGTCATCATTTTGTGTTCAATTATGTTATCTTTGACTAATAGTTAACTCTTTTGTATAAGCAGAAACAAGGGGGCAAATAGTTTTTCACACCACTGTATATTCTGGAAAATACTGTAATATCCCCCACATTCAATAATTATTAGATTGAGGATATCATGATTTCATGCAAGGCAACAAAAATAATGAGGGGATCTGAAAGATGCATCGTTTGCTCGAGTTTGTATATTTCTCCTCCCTGTGAGCAAATTTCACCTGCTGAAAGTTTATTCCCACTCACATATGCAAAGTGTGGCAGGGTTCCAGGAGAACAAGGCAAGGGAAGTACAGGAGGTCAGGGCTGAGAGGTGGAAGACTAATGAAGAGCTGCCATGAAAACATAGAAAAGGAAGGTCAGTGGGAATCGCCCAATCAAGAGAGAGAGAGAAAGTGTGATTATTCTGAGGAAGGTGAAGGAACAAAGTTCATCCCAGGTCAAGGGGTAATGAAAAACATGGGATGTGTCATTTGGACCTTTTGAATAAAAGTTGCAAAAACAAAACTAAAAACTTGTATAAATAATGTATTTGCTTTTGTCGGTGTTGCGGAAAAGGCAACTGGGAGCAGAATATCAGTGACACGCAATGACTTATTTCTTTTGCATGTAAAGTATACAGCACAACACACACTTTGGTGTATTTCAATATTAATATTGCACTTTCACACTACAGTAGATGCACCCATTGAGTGTTTGTGGGGTCTGTAGAGACCGGGTAAATGTTGTAGCAATGCAGAGGTCTACAATGAGCGACAACACATTTTGCAGTCCGATATCCTCAGAATGACAACATATCGGATTTCATATAGAGTACAGAGGTACCTCGATCCAAAAGGTCCGAGGAAAACTGGAGGGAAAAAAAAAAAAGTCTTTCCACGGAAAATATTGTAAACCCAATTCATTTGTTCCACACACCCAAAATACATTTTATAGAGAATAATTCAAGAGAGCGGCAAAACGCAGGGGCGGCAATCCTATGCAGCCGACCACCACGGTTTCAGGAAAATCCTAGGGGAAATCTTGAAATGATGAATGAAATGTATAAGCCATCACTTTTACCTTCTTTGGCCCCATGGCAGGTTATTTAGCAGTCGCACTCAATAGAAAAATAGACAGCCAGTGAGTCACCAATGCCTGGGGTTCTTTGTTTGCGCCCTCATATCTGCGGAATGATACGTTTCAGGTCAACGAGTCCACTGGACCATAGTGTACAAAAACCTGGACACATTTTTTGGAGAAAGTTACTGTCGATCCTACAAAAACTGGGGCGTTTGAAGACCGAGATTTGACTGTACATCGGTGGTCCCCAAACTACGGCCCGCTTTGACATTTGACCTCGGAACAATACCAGAGATGCATTATGATTTTTTGCAGTTTGGCCGCACGAACGAGACTGGCCCGGTCTACACGTAGCCATAGTTCTAGAAAACGGGATATATTTTTTTGCGTTTTTTGCGTTTTGTCCTGTCATTTTTCTCATAAAAAAATGAAGTTTCCTAAAAGCTCCGGCCCAAGTGCCGATTTCTCCGGAACCACGTCGTCGCTCACACACCATCACATAACTCAAGCAGCTCTCGCCTTCGTTTTGAAAGCGGGTGTACTGCTCAACTGCTCGGCGTCCGACGCAAACAAACGGCTCCGCGTTGGACGAGATGGAAGTACTGGGAGAGGGAGCAGAGCTGTCCAACTCCAAATCTTTAGTTTTGATGCCAGAAGACATTGTGGTAGTGGTGGGGAGTATAAAGAACGATTCTCCCAAGTCCGCCTCTGCGTCCGTTATCCACTACCAGGCCATATTTGCTTCCTGTAGTCTTCATTTTTGGGGTTAGGAAAGCCCAAATTATCTCTGCCCTCACATGGAGAAACTCAATGGACGTCTTGTGTGACGCTTGTTGCATTGATTTGTGTTGTTGTTGTTATTGTAAGTTGCATTTGTTGTTAAAAAAGCTTTGCTGGTCTTTTTTTATTTTGTATTTATCTTCTTCGTTTTCCCTCACCCTGATTGTTTACATTTGTTTTTTTATTCTGAAAAATAAATCAACGGCATGTGTGCACGGACGAGTACCTGCCTTTGTGTGACGTATTGTGGAAGTGACTTCAAGACATGAGCAGTATTTGGTTAACTAGTGCCGCCTAGAGGCTTGGCATGCTTGTAAATGCGCTTAAAAATGCAGTTTTTTAAAACAATCAAGGCAGTGTGAACACGGAGAGGAGTGAAATATTTGGTTTTAAAGACATCTGCCATTCGGTCCTTGTACAATCGAAGCAGGAGCCTGGTTCGCATTGCCAGCAGTAAGTCGAGCTTGTTTCCGGTGAACGTTGGCCTCCGCCAAGGCTGCCCTTTGTCACCGATTCTGTTCATAATCTTCATGGACAGAATTTCTAGGCGCAGTCAAGGTGTTGAGGGAGTCCAGCTTGGTGACCTCGGGATCTCGTCTCTGCTATTTGCAGACGATGTGGTCCTTATGGCCTCATCAGGCTGTGACCTTCAGCGTTTACTGGAGCGGTTTGCAGCTGAGTGTGAAGCTTCTGGGATGAGACTCAGCACCTCCAAATCCGAGGCCACGGTTCTCAGTCGGAAACGGGGGGACTGTACCCTCCGGGTTGGGAGCGAGGTCTTGCCTCAGGTGGAGGAGTTCAAGGATCTCGGGTTCTTGTTCACGAGTGAGGGAAGGTTGGAGCGTGAGATGGACAGACGGATCGGTGCAGCATCTGCAGTAATGCGGTCGCTGTACCGGACCGTCGTGGTGAAGAGAGAGCTGAGCCGGAAGGCAAAGCTCTCTGATTACCGATCGACCTACGTTCCCACCCTCACCTATGGTCATGAGTTATGGGTCGTGACCGAAAGAATGAGATCGCGGATACAAGCGGCGGAAATGAGTTTCCTTCGTAGGGTGGCTGGACTCACCCTAAGAGATAGGGTGAGGAGCTCGGCCATCCGGGAGGAGCTCAGAGTAGAGCCGCTGCTCCTTCACATCGAGAGGAGCCAGTTGAGGTGGCTCGGGCATCTAGTCCGGATGCCTCCCGGGCGCCTCCCAGGTGAGGTGTTTCGGGCATGCCCAGCCGGGAGAAGGCCCAGGGGAAGACCTGGAGGGACTATGTCTCACAGCTGGCCTGGGAACGCCTTGGTGACCTCCCGGTGGAGCTGGAAGAGGTCGCCAGAGACCGGGAAGTCTGGACTTCCCTACTGAAGCTGCTGCCCCCGCGACCCGGACCCGGATAAGCGGAAGAAAATGGATTGGAATGGAATAGACAACTGCTAGGTGTAGACAGGGCCAATCCACCATATTCCTGAGGCCGCTGATGTAAAACGGGTTATGGGTGGAACTTCCGGTATGGCAACCTGGAGTTTCGCAGCGCTATTATTTTCAATTAGAGTTGGCGGTTTATTAGCTTTAGCAGACGTTAGAAGCGTGTTTTACCTAATCTTTCGAAATCTGCAAAAACGGCCTTGGGACATGTTGTTAGGCTCGTGGTTGTACTGACATCCTACATTATGGTTGGTTGATATTTGGTGTGTACATCTCCCAGGTAGCAGTTATTCCAAAAGTACCACTTTTTAAACCACACCTGACGGATATTTAATGTAAATAAACGCCGGTTCCGGTCCATAATTCACGCAAAGGCTCATGGGGGCTAAGAATAAGGTGGGTACGAGCTTGTTTTCTGTAAGGAACCCAGACAGGGTTACTTGGTTATTAGAAGGGAAAAGTTATGTGGAAAAGTTTGGGGAGCCCCGCTGTACATGAAGAATGAAGACCAAGTTCTTGCATCGAGAAACACATCCAGTTTTCTGGCATGTGATCTCAGCAATCGCGTGTATAAGCTAGCTGGGTTAGCGGAGCACGCTAATGCGGTTGTGTGTGTGTGTGTGTGTGTGCGCTCGCACGCCCCCCGGGCTGTGTGTGCTTGAGTGCGTGTTAATGTAACCCAGGGTTTTAGGTTTGCCGCTGACTTTGTGCAAGTTGTGTGTGAAATAAGGACAACGGCCGTGGCTTCCGGAGGCACTCAGTAGCTATCTTACTTAGCCATGGTCCAAACACACTTTCTGTCCATCTATCCATTTTCTATGCCGCTTATCCTCATTTGGGTCGCGGGTATGCTGGAGCCTATCCCAGCTGACTTGGGGCGGGAGGCGGGGTACGCCCTGGACTGGTCGCCAGCCAATCACAGGACAGACAAACAAGCATTCACACTCCAATGGACAATTTAGGGTCGCCAATTAACATGCATGTTTTTGGAATGTGGGAGGAAAGCGGAGTACCCGGAGAAAACCCACACATGCACGCACGGGGAGAACATGCAAACTCCGCACAATATGCCCAACTGAGATTCGAACCCTGAACCTCCTGACTGTGAGGCCAACGTGCTACCCACTCATCCACCGTGCGGCTACATTCTGTCCAATAGTGGTAATAAAATACAAATGTGCTTATGTAAAGTGTCTAGAAAACTGCGATATAAAATACATTCATCCCTTTTTTCTATACCATTTGTCGTGGGTGAGCCTATTCTAACTGACATCGGGCAGGGATCCTGGACTGGTTGCCAGTCATTGACAGGGTCTCTCTCTCTGGTAGTCCATCGAGTCGATGAAGACCGTCTTCTTTATGTGTGAGTCTGCTGATGTTTGAATAGTCCGATCCCGGATCTGCAGATTCAGTTACAGACCGGGCATGTGAAGGAGGTACTGGGGGGAGCAGGAGGGACTTGAGTAAGCATGCCTCTTTGCACACTTTGCTGTCCGGTGTTGTGTGAGTAGAGGGAGGCACCAGATGTCTCAGCAGGGAGCGAGTTCCTCCAGTGAATAGGGGTTGATCTGACATCTCTTCAGGATGGACTTAATTTGGTCTTTAAAGTGCTTCTTCTGCCCACCAGCTCTGCGTTGGCCTTGGTGTAACTGACCATACAGGATTCTGCGTGGAAGTCTGTGGCTGGGCTTCCGGATGACATGCCCCAACCACCTGAGTTGGTGCTGGGCCATGATGGCCTCCACGCTGCAGCTACCAGCCCTCTCCAGCACTGCTGTGTGTACAACTCTGACCTTCCAAGTGATGCCAAGGATTTTCTGGAGACATCTTACATAAAGGCCTCCAGGCTTCTCAGATGGTGGAGTCCATGCCTCACATCCATACAGTAATGCAGTGATGCATACAGCTCTGTAGACCAGCACTTTGTTTTTGAGTTTGAGGTTGCTGTTCTGAAAAACCCTTCTCCTTAGACGACCAAAAAACGATGCTTGCTTTAGGCGGTTCTGGATCTCATCATCACCATCCCCTTGTCTTTCCGAAAACCACACTGTGACTCTGGGGTGACCTGCTCTGATATTGCTGCGATGAGTCAGCAAAACATGACCTTAGCAAGGACCTTACCAGCAATAGCCAACAGAGAGATACCCTTGATGGATGGATTTGTCTCCTTTGTTCTTGTAAATAGTCACAAAGTTGGCGTCTTTCCACTGTTGTGGGACACATCCTCGTCTTTACGGGTCTGGGATAGAATGTCAGAGTGCAGAAGAAGCCTCCTTTCTTGAGAAGTTCAGCTGGGATAACATCAGGACCAGGGTGTTTATTGTTTTTCAGGGTTTTTACTTCATGCACAATTTTTTTGAAGGTTGAGGGGAGGACGAGATTTGGCAAGGTAGGGTGTTCAAGGAGTTCTGTAAGGACAGTTGGGTCCACTAAGGTGGGCTGCTTAAGCACGGTGTTAAAATGCTCAGCCCACCGCTCCACTATCATGGCCTGATCCTTAATTAAAGAAGATCCATCAGCAGATCTAATAAATGCCAGGGAGCAATTTCTGGGGCTTTAGATTATTTTATCTGCATCATAGAAACTTTGCATCTCATTTCTACCATCATGAGTCTGGATTTCATTGGCTTTTGAGATCCACCACTCACCTTGCAGTTTTCTGAGAGTTGTTTGGACCTCAGAACATAGGGCTTGCCATTGCTTCCAATGGAACTGGGCTTGTGGGTTATTTAGCGAGGCTCTGTGTACCCTGTGCATTCTGTCCAGGAGGGTAGAGATCTCTCCAGCATTCTGGTGAAACCACTCCTGATGTTTCTTGGATTTAAAACAGATGGCTTGGGCTGCAGTGTCATAGAGGATGGTGGAGAGAGTGGTCCACTTCTCATCCATCCCAGACTCAGATATGATCATGTTGTTCAATAACAGCCAGCCTCTCAGCTAGAGAGCGACAGAAGTTGTCACAGATGTTGCTGCTGGAAAGTCTGGCACAGTGGAGTGTTTTCCTCTTTGGGCCACCATGGCGAGCTAGGGGCAGAACATTCATTCTGACCTTTGTCAGAGTCATGCGGTTATGGAGCAGCAGTCTGCCCCTCGCATAGCTCTTGTGATGAGCAAGTCCTTGAGGTCAGCCCTCCTCACGATCACATGGTCAATCAGGTGCCAATGTTTGGACCTGGGATGCATCCAGGATGATTTTTATTTGTTCTCTTGCTGGATGATTGTGTTTATGATGGTAAGATCACGTTACACACAGAGTATGCCATTGGGCCATTGAGTCCCATGCCATCGGGGTTGACTTTTCCAATGCTATGGGCTCCGATCACACCATTCCAGTTTTGCAGGTTCTTTCCAACTCTTGCATTGAAATCACCAAGCAGCATGATTTTCTCACCCTTCAGGGTGTGACTGAGGATGTCATCGAGTGCCTGGTAATAACGGTCCTTCTCTTCAGCGTTCGATGGCAGAGTTGGTGCATCATGAGCCTCTCACTGACACCCACTGGTGATTCTGTGAGCTTGTACAGGAGGCTATTCTTGATTGCAAAACCAACACCATGAAGGAGTTGCCCACTAATGGGGTAACCTTTTGAAAAGAATGTATAAACCTCTATTACTTCATTCAGTGAGCCTTCCTCGAGAAGTCTGGTCTAACTGAGTGCTGCCTCATCCACATTATACCGCTTCAGTGACGTTCAGCGCTGTGGTCTGTCCGGAGTAGTATCCAGGAGTGTCCTTATGTTCCATGCTGCGATTCCAAATGGTATTGTTTTTGTTTTTCCACCGCATAGTGGAATGTCCTGACACGTGCCGTTTCCTGTCCGGGTGCTGTGCTGAGTGGGCAATATTTAGGCCACCTTTTCTAGGACTTTCCCCAGTTGAGGTGAGCAGTGAGGTCCCCTAATAGGGCTGCTCAGACACAAAGGGGTCCCCCGGAAGCAGATGCCACTCAAAACCAACTGCTAACGACACTGTCCTGTGCCGCTGACGTGCAGAGTTCCAACTAGGAGCTTCCAGCTCATTCAAACCTTCCCCCGTTACTGGACGCTCCATCGCCGCCAGACTTTAGATGTCGGAGACTCAGGTAAACAAGATACCTGCGCAATGTTTTTTTTTTTTACAGTGGCATGGGGAGTGCTCTTTTCCCGATGCCAGTGCCTTGATTGTAAAGAAGATGGTTCCGGTGGCAATGGAGACCCTAGACGACCGGCCTCTTCTTACTACTTCAAGAGGCTGTTGGAATCCAGGTTTTTGGGAGACCGCCTCAAAGCGCGCCGCCACCAGCTTGCTTTTTGTCAGGATGTGTTCCCTTAGCCTTTGTCCGCTTTTGCAGCCATTGTGGTGTTCTCACTACTGCCAACATCGGCCTTCTCTTGAGGTCGTCATTTTCGGGATCACTTTTAGTTTTGTTTCTTGGATGACCCTGACAGGAGTTCAGGACTCCGGCTGGCATAGCTCTAGGGGTCCTGGAGACGCTCAAAGTGCCCCACCGCGATAAGGTGGTGATCCCCTTCGGAGCACAATGACAGGGTACATATCGACAAACCAGTCACACACACATTCCCACCAATGGGCACTTCAGAATCCCCCCCACCTGACAGACCATGCATAGTTTTGGTGTTGGTGAGGAAAGAGGAGAGCCCGAACACACTGAGAAGATGCATACTGAGCCAAGATAAGATTCAAAGAAGCATTGTGCTGTTCCTTTTGCTCATAAATAATGATATTGAAGCTGTTTTCGGATTGAAATTGTGTAAAAAATAGCATAGGAGTACTAATCCATCCATCCATCCATTTTCTGTACCGCTTATCCTCATATGATTATAAAACGCTTTGACTCCTTGTTTCTCCATGAAGTGAGATTTCTTTCTACCATTTTTCCGTGGAAGCTTCTTGTGTTTTCTAATTACCCTCGGGGGGCCTCGGGTCTACCCTCCTCATTTGCAGTGAGATTGATTAGCAGTGATTGTATTCAGTGTGGTGTCCAGCCAAGCTTGCAGCATTGCTTTCATCTGCAACAGCCTTTGGCTGAAACAGAAACATATTGACAATTACGGTGCAGCCTGTTTGTCTGATTCTTTATTTACAGCAAAGGATTTGCTCTTTTGCATGTGGGTGGTACGCCTGTCTCACAGCCAGGAGATTCTGGGTTTGGATTTCAGATCTGATCTCTCTGCGAGCAGTGTTCTCAGTGTGTTTTCTTTGGGTTGCATTAACCTGACTGGTTCAATAAGAAATGTAATTGTCAATGCAGTTGGTCTGAATGGGAATGCTCGGTCGTCCGCATGCGTGATGGACTCGCAACCAGTCAAAGGTGTATCTAGCAGGTTGCCCAAAGACTGCTGGTAGGCACCAGCTCAAGTGCGACCCTGTAAGGGGTGGAAAATGAATGAATAAATTATTGATTTTCTGTTCAGTTTGTATTCTGTCACTACAATTCGTAGCAGTGGTGCATTCTTTTGTCAGGATTTTCTTGTAGAAACCATTCCAGCAAAGGAGGAACAGTTCTACAGCACAGCATACATGCAGCAAAAGAACCCCAATCCTTTCTGCTCCCATTTAGCACGAGCTGACCTCGATGATCTAAAACTTAGCACAAAATCCTATTTCTCTCTAATATTGTTCATAAATTGGTCTAAATCTGTGTTAGAGAGCCTGTCTCAGTTGCCCAGATGATCCATCCACTTCTCAGGTGTGGCATATCAAGATGCTGATTGGACCGCACGGTTGTTGCATGAGCGCGCCTTGGGCTGGCTACGTACAGTAAATGGCCACTCAAATGCGAGCGTTTGCCCACTCGAGTCATTAACGATGAAAACGACAAAAGTCAAGGCCCTGATGTGGATGACAGGCATGCAGATGAGCTTTGCTGAGATGGTTTTGACAGCGGCTGCAGAAATTCACAGGCTACGGTGTCACTGCAGGGACATACGAGATGACCAGCGCTAACGACTTTGCCTCTCCAATTTACTCATTCCCAACTTAAGAAAGTGTTTCAAACAGAGTGGGGACAAAGGAAAAAAAGCCCAAAACATACCCTTTCTAGAATTAGAGGAGAACCTTTTATTCACTTGCTCTCAGCCTTGGCCTGTCGGCTCGGCTCTGCTGGCTCAGTAGCCAGCACCCATGCGGTGTGAAAGGCATTGTAATCTAACATTACAGCATGTCTCATAGCTTTACTGATGCCATAGTTACCGCAGCACTACATATAACATGTCTTTCCATATTTTTCTGTCTTATAATAGGCCATAGTCATCCACAAAAGAGCAATCATGTATTAATTCATCGGACCTAGACCCATTTTTTTTTTTTTCTCTTTGTATGTGCACATTCCGCTTACCTTCTCCCTGTCTCACGCCGTCGCACACACACACACACTGGCTGAAGGTAAATCCATTTTGCTGAAAATGATTTTGATTGCTGATTTTAATTATGAGTCATATGCGGATTTGTGGGGCAAGCTCTGTTGTGGGGCAAAAACACAAAGAAAATATTTGGAGGGTAATTTAGTATTTAGTCTTTTTCGTGGTCCAGTGGATGTCATCCTACTGATTGATGTGTTAACCGGAGTCGACAGTCATGGTTGCAGGCACTCTTGTGTGTGCAGTGCTATGTATGGATGAGATAATGCTCACACCCCCGCTTTCTCCTTCTGTGCTCTCTATGTCTTGCTTGTTTGTATTCTCATCCAGCTTTTAGCCTCTTTGTTCCATCTGCCCTGTGATTGGCCGGCGACCAGTCCAGGGTGTACCCCGCCCAAGGTCAGCTGGGGTAGGCTCCAGCATGCCCGCGAGCCTAATGAGGACAAGCGGTATAGAAAATGAAAGCCCTCCACCACGTTAAGGTGGTGATTCACGGAGGGGGGTCATGACCGTAAGAACGAGATGGCGGATACAAGCGGCGGAAATGAGTTTCCTTCGTAGGGTGGCTGGACTCACCCTAAGAGATAGGGTGAGGAGCTCGGCCATCCGGGAAGAGCTCAGAGTAGAGCCGCTGCTCCTTCACATCGAGAGGAGCCAGTTGAGGTGGCTCGGGCTTCTAGTCCGGATGCCTCCCGGGGCCCTCCCTGGTGAGGTGTTTCGGGCATTCCCAGTCGGGAGAAGGCCCCCGGGAAGACCTAGGACACGCTGGAGGGACTATGTCTCAGAGCTGGCCTGGGAACGCCTCGGTGTCCTCCCGATGGAGCTGGAAGAGGTCGCTGGGGACCGGGAAGTCTGGACTTCCCTACAGAAGCTGCTGCCCCCGCGACCTGGACCCGGATAAGCGGAAGAAAATGGAATGGAATGGAACATCACTTTACCAGGCCCCCACGGAATTAAATGCCCAACTCCGCTAGTTCCCCAAAATTTGCAACAGACGTTTAGGTATTTGTTGCGGGACTAAAAAAGTGAAAGTGAAAAATGAAAAGCGCAAATGATGACCTCATCAAACCATGTCATGACGTGTGAAAACAAGCGGTGGCTGTAGTAAAAGCTTTTTCATTTCTTAGAATTTGTTTTGTACATTTTTCACACTACCAGCATAGAGTGTGTGCTTTTTGGGTTAGTGAAAAAAATGCATGTTAATTCAATGCAAACATCCTTGCAATTATTGACGCTACACATCAATGTCAGCCATTGCACACATTGCTACACAATCTTCAACAAATTGTAATGTTTGTGATTAAGGAGTATGCAAGTCCAGTTGCATGCACGCTTATTTTGTTCATACGGTGAGACGAACTGCGCTCCTATGATGTCGGCCGGAAGTGTGTTCTCTGTGTTGAGAATGTCAAACCACCAATGCCAATTGGACCAATGCCCGCTCGGTCATAGGATGCTGCCCCAACTTTGGCCGGTGTTGCAATTTCAGCATGTTTAGTTCGGGAGGCGGCGGTTTAGAGTTTGTAATTAGAATGAGCCTCTATTGAGCTGTCTTCCGGGGAAATACCTACCCACACCAGCGTTCACGATGACAGCATCACATTATGTCAATTTCTGCAACATTCCGCGTTTAACAACAAATTTTCCGTGAAATCATTGGGCCCCAGTTATGCAAAGGGGAACCAAGACTTCTTTCAATACCTTCAGTTCCCGGGGCAAAAGCCATCAATCGGGAAATCATGGCGTGTATCGCTCTGGATACCCAGCTCTTTTTTATCGAGCCAGACGCCAAACTCACCAAACTTATGCCCAATCGCAAGAATTTCTCAGATGTTTACTGAACCAAGTTCTGCGACGTCGGTTTAGCCACGTCGAGAAGCTAATTGCTGATGCCGCATTCATTGGCTTCACAACACGAAACATTAAAAAAAAAAACCTATTTCAAGAAGAAAAATATTTCTTTGGCCAGAAATCTGCAAATTTGCAGGGTTGTGGTGCTGAATCGCTAAATTATGCGGAACCACAGTGCACCTCAACTGGTCCAGACCCCAGGGATCCATGTACAAACGTGAAAGCACTCAAAGACTGCCCTTTTCTCCATGGTTCTGTTTAGGCACTGCTGGGAAATCTTCCTTTTAACAATCATTTCTTCCATTTTATGGTTGACATGTTAATTGTCTTCTTTGTTGTTGACGTTTTGTCATAATGAGGTGCCGTCGTTTATTTAGTTTTACTTTATGTTTGAATGATTTTGTCATCATTTGCTCTTTCCTGCGTGCCGCGTTGTCTCTGACATTTTAATAAACCAGAGGAAGAGGTTTGGTTCACAACCAAAGTGAGCACGTCCGCTCTTGTACAGGGTTTTGGATGTTGTGTTCAGTGTTCAGGCATCGTCACTGTGCCTTGCTCTTCTTATTTTTTCCCCCCAAGAGAGACGGACTGACCTAGTAAAACTGCTTTGAGACACTTCTTGCAGAAAGTCTTCCTCACCTCCACTCAGCCTCTTCCCTGACAAAGTTGATATCGCGATGACAGTTTAAGGTCAGATGAAAACTGCGGAGTTGAGACTTTCTTTCCTGAATGACTTGGAAGAATTGGATTTAAAAAAGTTGGCCTACTTGCTAGGGTGGTTTTTGGACGTAGGGACAAAAAATGTTTGGTTTTCCCTTGCGATGCAAAAATGTAACGCTCTTGTGAAAGCGAGGAAGACCGTGTGGCGGAGGACTAAACCTGTGTGCTTTTGTAATATGTCATTATATGAATACTCGCTTGCTTGTGGTGAAAAGTGCCAAGTCATCAAGTTGCAGAGCAGTGTGGCTTTCCTTTGACCGCAACATGACATTTAGTGCATCGGGTTTGGCTTCCAAGGGGCCAGCTTTGCACGTATTTGTGACTGCTTAAAACAAACAAACAACAACAACACTCTTTGAATGCGTTGGCCTCTAGAAAACTGATCCACAGGTTTTTAGAAGTTGCAATGCGGCTACTTGAATTTCAGGAAAATGATGCTGAGGAGTTCACGACGCCCTCCATGTTGCCCTTGGCAGTTATTTTCTTCACTGTTGGCTTTGGTGATGTTACACTTATCTTCCCAGTCGTGTAATTATTTTGTTCCTTCCCAAACCACCTCCGGTTTTGTCAAACTTGCAATTGAAGGTCCTTGTTTAGTGACCACAGAAGAATGATGTCAGAAGTCATTTCGGTTTCACAAGACGGCGCCATAAGCGATACGTGAGCACCACCGGGATGTCCTTGAGCAAGGCACCAAACCACATGGTTTTCACTTCCAATCTCAAGATCGGAATGTGGATATCTGCCGTTACAAGACTTTTCTGTTTGCATTAATGCTGCTAAACGCCTCTGCAGGCAAGCATGGCGTGTACGAATGTGTGCATGTATGTCTGAAAAGGGAACGTACAAAGTCAGAAAAAGTGCTTGAATATTCTTGTAACGCCTGACTGGATACAATGTTCAAAATATTTCAAAACGTTGGATTTTCTGTAAGGCCGTGAATGCATCCCAGCGGAGTTGTGACTGGGACAAGCAAGTCATGGGGAGCCGGTGTTTGCCTGCCTGCAATTGCCGAGACACGACAATGACGTCTTTTCCCCCCAACAGTAGGCTTACCATTCATTTAGTAGTAGAGTGTGCCGAGCCGTGCTCTAGGCCAGGGGTGTCAAACATACGGCCCGCGGGCCGGATCAGGCCCCCAGATGTTTTGAATCCGTCCCGCAAGATGATTTTGTAAAGTATACAAATGAGCTGCCATTTTTCAATAAAATAAAATCACTGGATGTGTTAAGCATTAAACTGTTTATCCTGGAGCAGAGCAAGTTCGTCAACCAAAGCACAGTTAGTCCGGATGATCTTCTTCTTTTTAATCAATGACTCAAACTGTATTTATAAAGCACTTTTCATACACACGCGTAACACGAGGCACTTTACAGATTAAAATCATTCCCGCCCAAACCACCCTCCCATCCCCCGTATACAAGCATCATCATTTGAACCCTCCACCCCTATCCCAACCACCCCCTCCCCCACCAGCCTCAATACAGTGGTGTGAAAAACTGTTTGCCCCCTTCCTGACTTTTTATTCTTTTGCATGTTTGCTGCAAATGTTTGTGTTCATACAAAACTATTAGTCAAAGATAACATAACTGAACACAAAATGATGACTGCCAAGACTTTTGGGAAAATATCTTGTGGACCGACGAGACAAAAGTTGAACTTTTTGGAAGGTCCCGTTCCATCTGGCGTAAAAGTAACACAGCATTTCATAGCAACAGTCAAATATGGAGGTGGTAGTGTGATGGTCTGGGCTTGTTTTGCTGCTTCAGGACCTGGAAGGCTTGCTGGGATAGATGGAAGCAGGAATTCTACTGTCTAGCAAAAAATCCTGAAGGAGAAGGTCCGGCCATCTGTTGGTCAACTCAAGCTAAAGCCATCTTGGGTGCTGCAGCAGGACAATGACCCAAAACACACCAGCAAATCCACCTCTGAATGGCTGAAGAAAAACCAAATGAAGACGTCGGAGTGGCCTAGTCAAAGTCCTGACCTGAATCCCATGGAGATGCTGTGGCATGACCTTAAGAAGGCGCTTCATGCTAGAAAAGCCTCAAATAAAGCTGAATGACAACAATTCTGCAAAATTCCTCCAGAGCGTGTAAAAGACTTGTTGCAAGTTATGGCAAACGTTTGATTGCAGTTATTGCTGCTAAGGCTGCCCAAGCAGTTATTAGGTGCAGGGGCAATGACTTTTTCACACAGGGCTATGTGGCTTTGGAATTTTTTTCTCCCTAAATAATAAAAACATTCATTTAAAAACTGCATTTTGTGTTTACTTGTGTTATCTTTGACTAATATTAAAATGTGTTTGATGATCACAAACATTTTGTGTGACAAACATGCAAAAGAATAAAGCTTGAGCTGAAATGACACCCCTGCTCTAAACTCTTATGTATGTACTTGCTAATTTTCTGTTCAAATCTGGGTACTCTCAGCGGTTCCTACTATTGTTTTTTTTATTGTTTATAAACAAAATATACAGGACAGATCATAATGAAAATACACATATGAGCAGAAACCTTTTGGCTCGAAAAGGAGTGGGAAGAAGACAAGGTTATTTATACTCCCACCCCTAATTGCAACACTAAAGCCAGTTATATTAACGTAATATGCAGCAATACATGAAGAAGATATGACATTACTCATTACTATACCATCACCATATATAAACATAACAATCATGTAGTATACATAATTCTTGGATTTACTATACAGCATGTACTGTATATGTAATTATAATACATACAGTGTAAATATTTATTTTTATTTTACTTTTTAATGCATTCAAGAGAATTTTGATTAAAATATATATTGGTACTCCTCCGTGAATCACCACCTTATCGTGGTGGAGGGGTTTGAGTGCCTGAGTGATCCTAGCAGCTATGTTGTCAGGGGCTTTGTCTCCCAAGGCAAACAGGTTCTAGGTGACGGGCTAGGCTAAGAGTGATTCAGAAAACCCTAATGAAGAAAATCAGGAGGAGTGACCGCACCTCACCTGGACGTGGGACACTGGGGCCTCACTCTGGAGCCAGGTCTGGGGGAGGGACTCGCAGGCGAGCGCCTGGTGGCCAGGCCTTCACCCGTTGGGACATTCCGACTACATGTAGTCGGACTCACCTCAACCCACAGTTTGGGCTCTGGAACCAAATTCCTTGAGGAGAGCTGGACCTTGTGCTTCTCGGGAGTTGCTGCAGGGGAAAGGCGGCGAGCTGGTGTTGGCTTATTAATAGCCCCCCAACTTGGTGCCTCTGTGCCGGAGTCATCCCCAGTGAACGAGAGGGTTATTTACGCCTTCGAGCTGAGGAAAGGGTCCTGACTGTGGTTTCTGCATACGCGCCGAACGGAGGTTCTGAGTACCTAGCCTTCTTGGAGTCTATCAGAGGGGTTCTGGAGAGCACCCCAGCTGGTGACTCCATAGTTCTACTGGGAGACTTCAACGCCCATGTGGGAAATGACAGTGTGACTTGGAAGGGCGTGGTTGGTAAGAACGGCCTCCCTGATCTGAACCCGTGTGGTGTGTTGTTGCTGGACTTCTGTGCAAATCACAGTTTGTCCACAACAACACACCACACCATGTTCTAACATAAGGATGTCCATAAGTGCACTTGGCACCAGGACACCCTTGGTCTCAGGTCTATGATCGACTTTGTGGTCGTATCATCAGACCTGCGTCCGTATGTTCTAGACACGTGGGTGACGAGAGGGGCTGAGCTGTCAACTGACCACCACCTGATGGCTGGAAAGGACCTGGTAGACCCAAACGCGTAGTAAGGGTGTGCTGGCAACGTCTGGCAGAGTCTCCCGCTCGTCGAGTCTTCAACTCTCATCTCCGGCAGAGTTCCGCCTGCATCTCGAGGGAGGACCGGAATAATGAGTCCGAATGGGGCGTATTCCGTGCCTCCATTGCTGAGGCAGCCAGTCGTAGTTGCGGCCGCAAGGTGGTCGGTGCCAGTCGTGGCGGAAATCCCCGAACTCGATGGTGGAAACCGGGGGTTAGGGCTGCTGTCAAGCTGAAGAAGGAGTCCTATCGAGCATGGATGGCTTGCGGGACTCCCGAAGCAGCTGACAGGTACCGGCAGGCCAAGCGGCACGCGGCTTCGGCGGTGGTCAAGGTTAAAACTCGGGTGTGGGAGGAGTTCAGTGAGGCTGTGGAGCACGACTTTCGGTCGGCTTCGAAGAGGTTCTGGCAAACCGTCCGACATCTTAGAAAGGGGAAGCATCCCCCAGTTCACACTGTTTACAGTGCGGACGGGGGCTTGCTGACCTCGACTGAGGTTGTAGTTGGTCGGTGGAAGGAATACTTTGAGGCCCTTCTCAATCTCACTGACATGCCTTCCGTAGAGGAAGTAGAGTCTCAGGATATGTATGTGGACAGTTCTATATCACCGTGGCTGAGGTAATTGGTGTAGTTAAAACACTCCCTAATGGCAAGGCTCCGGGGGTAGACGAGTTTTGCCCTGAATTACTCAAGGCTCTGGATGTTGGGGGCCTGTCTTGGTTGACACGCCTCTTCAAAATTGCATGGAAGTCGGGAACAGTACCTCTGGACTGGCAGACCGGGGTGGTGGTACCCATTTTTAAAAAGGGTGACCGCAGGGTGTGTTCCAACTATATGGGTATCACAGTCCTCAGCCTCCCTGGGAAAGTCTACTCCAGGGTGCTAAAAGAAGGGTACGACCGTTAGTCGAACCTTGGTTACAGGAGCTGCAATGTGGTTTTCATCCCGTCGTGGAACACTGGACCAGCTCTACAGCCTTACAAGGGTACTGGAGTGTATGTGGGAGTTTGCCCAACCGGTCTACATGTGCTCTGTGGACTTGGAAAAGACATTTTACCGTGTCCCTCGTGGTGTCCTGTGGGGGGTGCTCCGGGAGTACGGGATTGGTGCTCCGCTACTACGTGCCATTCGGTCCTTGTACAATCGAAGCAGGAGCCTGGTTCGCATTGCCAGCAGGAGGGACTATGTCTCACAGCTGGCCTGGGAACGCTTTGGCGTCCTCCCCGTGGAGCTTAAAGATGTTGCCGGAGACCGGGAAGTCTGGACTTCTCTACTGCGATTGCTGCCCCCGTGACCCGGACCCGGATAAACGGAAACAAATGCAATGGAATATAATGGGAATCAGTGTTGATGGCAATAATAATTAATTTGATTAACACGTGTCCTGCATGAAAAGAGGCCAAGAACCTTGTGGAACTGTTGCCAGAGAGGGACTGCGCTCTAGCAACACCACCGCTCCTGGCCAAGTGTCCTATTATACTGTGCAATAAAAAAAAAAGATTTTGGAGTAGCTAGGAGATGGATGATCTCCTGCAACCGAGTCTCCACTTGTCTGCCCTAATCTAGGGATGTTATTGGATGTGTCCTATACTGTGCATTAAAAGAGACAAGGTTTTGGTGGTCTACTGCGAGAAGGTGGATGATCTTCTGCAGCCGAGCCTCCATTTGTCCGCCCTACTGTGATGAATTTGTTATGTGAGTGTCTTATGCCCGCACTAAAAGAGACAAAATTTGGAGGTCTGCTGCGAGAAGGTGGATGAACTCCTGCAACAGAACTTCCACTTGTCTGCCCTGATCTGTTGATTTTATCGTATGAAAAACAATCTAGAAAAACAACATAGTTGACAGTATGCATATCGTGATGTAATAAATTATTGCTATCATCACCTTTACTTCTGTTTAAGATCAATTTAGTCTATAAAACCTGAAATCAGGATTTACATTATGTATGAATATAATAGTGATAATAATAATGGTAATGAACATAATAAAGCAAGTAAATGATGCTTCCAAAAGAAAGCTCAGTAGGAATTACCTAAATAAGCAATACAGTATATGTACTATACATGTGTGATATGAGGTATGACATTCTTATTCCATTCTTAATATAATGCAACGTGAAACAATGATCATATTACCCAATTTATATGAATTATCATAAGACAATGGTAAACAAACGGTCATACATTTAGTACAGACTTCAGGGAGATTAATAGACAATCTGTACACACAATGATGACATTAATGTGCATTACAAAAGTCATCGTATATAATCATAACGATGGACCTTTTGGAATATTTAATAGAAATAATATACCAAGTAACACTCGGATATCTTTTTCCTTCTCCATGTATTGTGACAAAACCATTTCTCTGTATCTTGATTTGAATAGATGAATATTTGGACATTGCTTGGGCTGCAACCCCAATCTGTTCCAGAGTTTAACGCCATCATAGACACACACAAACCTTTCCTGGTGGTTCTCACTGCTTGGATTTCAAAGGTACATAATCCTTATAATCCTTCTCTCTGTGTGAAGAGCTTTTGAATATTAGAAAGAAGGATATTTTGATTAGCTTCATATAAAAGTTGTGCAGTATAAAAATATATATTTTTTAAATTAATTATTTTTTGTCTGTCACTTTATCTATTATGTTACAATCTATCTTCATTACCAAGTCAGAATTTTCTTTATAATTCCCAAACAACATATTTTTTGTTTTTTTAAAGTTCAGAGATAATTTATTGATATCCATCCATTCTTTTAACTTAGTAAGATCATTATCTACACTATTTATAGGTTTGCTATAATTATCACTAGAATAGCAGATTATTATTTGTATCCTTATTTGTATCATCGGCAAATAATAATAATTTGAAAACGTATGACACATTGAATATGTGATTTATATAAAGATTGGGGCCTAATACAGATCCCTGAGGGACCCCGCAAGCAATGCCCAAAGACTCGGATTTGTATTCGCCCAACTTCACATACTGTTGTCTCCCCATTAAGTAACTATGCAGGGAGTAAATAACTATGAATTATGCGGGTATCGTAAATCTATACCGATACTTTGAACGGATCGGCCCCATCCCTAGTACAAGCCAGTGTAGGAGTTGCTGGCACCAGCATTGTTCAAGCATGATTAAAGACACTAACAGATCTGGCAACCTCAAAGAAAAGGTATAGTATGGACCCCCCCTGCCTCTCAGGCGGGCGTGACACCTCACAGGGGGGGCCTGCCGCCCTCTTTAAGAAGCAGTCGAGTAGAGAACTGAAAAGTCCAATGATTGCTATGTGTTTTCGTTTCATGCTGTAAATCCTTATCCTTCCTCTAAGTGAGTCTCGCTGACTTTTCTTTTTGTGTTTCAGAATGGACTGATGATGGGATGGATTTGAATATGGGCCAGTGGGCAGGCATGCGTGCCCCTCTGCTCGGCCTCGTCTTCCTGCTGCTGTTTCTCTTCAAGCCACCACCCTGCTCCGGCCAGAACACCCAAGGGGCCCCTCTGAATTCACCTCATTTTCACTTCACTCAGTCGGTGTACCATGCCACAGTCTACGAAAACTCAGCTGCCCGCACCTATGCCAACAGTAAAATTAAAATGGGCATCCACCTGGCCCTGCGCTCCTGGGAGATACGCTACAGGATCACATCAGGAGACGATGAGGGGTTTTTCAAAGCTGAGGAGTATGTGCTGGGTGACTTCTGCTTTTTGCGCATAAGAACTAAAGGTGGAAATGCTGCCATCTTAAACAGAGAAATTCAGGACAATTATGTTTTGACAGTCAAAGCCTCCATTAAGGGAGATGCGGTCCTGGAGACCTGGGCTAAAATCAGCATCCAAGTCTTGGACATGAATGACCTGCGTCCTCTTTTTTCCCCTACCACATACTCTGTGACCATTGCAGAAAGCACGCCTCTCAGAACCAGCATAGCACAGGTTACAGCTACGGATGCAGACACTGGCTCCAATGGCGAGTTTTACTATTTTCTCAAAGAAAAAATGGAGCTTTTTGCCGTGCATCCAACTAGCGGAGTAGTTTCGCTCAGTGGAAAGCTCAATGTCGAGGAGCAAAACCGGTACGACTTAGAAATACTGGCAGTGGACCGAGGCATGAAGCTTTATGGGAATAATGGGGTCAGCAGCACGGCCAAGCTTTTTGTCCACATTGAGCGTGTAAATATGCATGCGCCACTCATACACGTAATTGGCCACCACCCCTCTTGGCTTGATAGGAACTCAGTATTTGCCATTGTCACTGTAGAAGATCCAGATGAGGGTTTGAATGGGTACATAGACTCGGTGGTCATTGTTGGCGGGGACCCTTCTAACCAGTTTTTCATTGAAAGATCTAATGAAAGAGAATTTGCCATCAAGTCCTCTGAGACCGTAAATTGGGACACTTTCCCATATGGCTGTAACCTCACATTGCAAGCCAAAGATAGAGGAAACCCAGCAAAGTTTTCTGCTGTCAAGGTGGTCTACGTTGCAGTTAAAAAACAACCGACATTGGATGTGAAGTTTGAGCAAGAGATTTATGGCGTGGGTCTGAGTGAAATTGCACCGCCAGGCACAGTTGTACAGGCTGTGAAAATAACGCCAGAGCCAGATGATGCAGAGTATATCTTGACACCTTCTGCAGATTCGCAATTTTTTCAAATAAATACCTTAACAGGCGTCATCTCCACTACTGGCTGGTTGACCCAGATGACTCAGAGCGTCCTTAACCTGGAGGTGTTGGAAATAGACAGTGAGCTCAAAGTGAAAGTGCAGATCTCCATTGCGGATGCTAATGACAATACCCCGACATTTTCTCAGTCCTCTTATGAGGTTTTTGTCAACGAGAGTGTTCCAGTCGGGACCACTGTCTTAACAGTTTCTGCGATGGACGCAGATCAAGGAGAAAACGGATACATCACTTTTAGTATTTCTAGTCTCGTGCCGTTGCCTTTCAAAATCAATCAGTTTTCTGGTATCATCAGCACAACAAAGAAATTGGACTTTGAATCATCCTCAGAGACCTTTGTGTTTGTCGTCAGAGCATCCGACTGGGGCTCACCTTATAGACGAGAGAGTGAAGTGAATGTTACCATTCACCTGGAGAACGTAAATGACAACCAGCCGTTGTTTGAGAACGTAGCCTGTCGAGGTGTGATCTCGACAGATTTCCCAGTGGATGAAGTGATTACCACAATGTCTGCAATTGATGTAGACGAGTTAGAGTTAGTCAAATATAAGATCATTTCAGGGAATGAATGGGGGTACTTTGACCTTAACCCTGATTCAGGGATCCTCGCACTGAGACGCCCCCTGGATATAGCCAGTCCAAAGAACGGTGTCTTCAGTCTCAAAATAACTGCCACGGATGGTGAGAATTTTTCTGAACCCACATTTGTGAACATTTCACTCGTCAAAGGGAAATCTCCCCCCAAGGATTTTGACTGCAAAGAGACTAGAGTAGCTCAAAAATTGGCTGAAAAGTTACTCAAAAAGTCAAAAACAAGTACCAAGCTTAAAATAGAGGAGGGATTTATTGACCTTTTTTCTGTCAACCGTCAAATGCCGCAGTTTGAAAGATCTTTTCCCACTGACATCTCTGTAGCAGAAGACCTAAAGGTTGGCTCAAGTGTTTTCCAGGTAAAAGCCTATGATGGTGACACAGGTTTCAATGGTCAGATTATTTACTCTATTTCAGATGGGAATATTGACACCTGTTTTCAAATGGACATGGAGAGCGGTCTCATTCGTGTCTTCCTTCCCATGGACAGAGAAAAGAGAGATCGTTATCTTCTCAACATAACTATCTATGACCTTGGCCTGCCACAGAAATCTGCTTGGCGTTTGCTTACTGTCTACATCCTGGATGCGAATGATAATGCACCGCAGTTTTTGCAAGAAGGCGGTTACAGGATCTCCATACCAGAAAACACTGCCATTGGGACAGATGTCATTCAAGTGGAAGCCACTGACCAAGATCTTGGACTTAATGGAGAACTCGTATACTCTTTTTTGACAAGCACCACTCAGTTTGGCATCAACTCTACTAATGGCATAGTGTATGTTGCTGGCCAACTTGATAGGGAGTTAGCCTCTTCTTTGAATTTGAAGATTGAGACTCGAGACAAGGCGGAGAAAGGCAAACAGAGATGTTCTATAACCTCCTTACAAGTCATATTGGAAGATGTGAATGACTGCCCCCCACTCTTTATACCAAATGTGTACAAAGCCAGAGCTCTAGAGGATCTCCCAGTTGGAACTGTTGTGGCATGGTTAGAAACCCAAGACCCAGATTTGGGTTTAGGTGGCCAGGTCCGCTACTCCTTAGCCAGTGACTACAATGGATGGTTTGAGATAGACAAAGCTAGTGGAGCTATCCGTTTGACCAAGGAGTTGGACTATGAGACACAGCAGTTCTACAACCTTACTGTTAGGGCCAAAGACAAAGGAAAACCAGTATCTCTTCTCTCTGTCACTTATGTAGAAGTGGAGGTCCTGGATGTGAATGAAAACCTCTAAACGCCATACTTTTCCCAGTTTGCCATGTCAGGTTTAATTAAAGAGAATGCACGGATTGGAACCACCCTTCTACAAGTCAGTGCAAATGATGAAGATGATGGCAGGGATGGAGAAATACAATACTCTATTCGTGATGGGAGTGGACTTGGACGATTTGCAATTGATGAAGAAACAGGTAAGTTTCCTTTGAAAATTCTGTAGTTATGCTTTTGATGACTGAATCAATTGGAATCATTTGACTCTGGTGCAAACACAATCATTTAGGTTACCTGTGGCTGTTTCAGCTCAAAATGAATTAATAACACAACGGAACCTTGTTTTTTGTGGTTATTCCGTTCCAAAAGGTAAAACATATGAAAACCACCGACCAAGACACCCAAAAATATAAACAAACATTTCATAGAGAATAATTAGTTTTACATGCAGAAAATCAAAACATCTTTTTAATATAGTCATTTGCGCTTGTGTGCTTTCTCCAGAACAAAAGCATTAATAGAATCTGCAAATAGTTTCAGGGCTTTCGTAACTTTACAGATGTCATTGGTGTAGTTTTAACAGTTTTGGGCAGAGTATTGACCCCTGGGGTATGCCGCACAATATATTCAAACTGGAAGATGTGTATTCTACTAGTTTCACATATACCTTCCTGTTTGCTAAGTACCTTTTAACACAATTCAAAGGTAACCCTCTGATTCCTTACCTTTCTAATTTTGTGATTAGGATGTTTTTATTAATTGTATCGAAAGCTTTTGTCAAATCCATAAATGCTTGCGATCAGCGTTGGTGATTTCCTCCGTAATTTCGATTAGTGGCATGGCAGTAGAAATGTTAGCTCTGTATCCGTGTTGTCTGTCAGCGAGTAATTAATACATTTGTTCAACCTGTTGTCGAACAGCTTTTCAAGGATTTTTGAAGTTTGTGGTTCTACACAAACCGGGCGGTACTTTGTAATTTGATGTGTATCCTAGCAGACATAGATACTGCATGTACGGCCGTGCATAATAACTAGAACATGAGCACAAGACATTTTATAAGAGCAGTAACAAACCATCATTTCCTGACAGTATGTACAAAGACGACTAGGGCTAAGATTCAGGTTGTGTAAGACTGCGGATGGAAGTATAATTCAAGGTGGTTTCACTGTCAAGAAAAGTGACCCGGGAAGGGAGGAAAAACTGTTGAATATCTTGACGCAGCAGGTACATTTACTGTCATTGCATTTTTGTGGGCTTTGAAATTGAGCAGGAAATGTAATAGTTTTACTAGCCAAACCTTTAGAACCTTGTCAGCCTTTTCGGCGTGCTGTTCTGTTACTGTTGTAACACTTGAGTATTCCTGTATTCATTTATTGAAAATCTGGTTCTAGTCAAATTGTCTGCAGAATTGTTGAAACAATCAACTCTGTATACAGTATCGCGTCAATTTGACTAATTGCAATCTTAAACATTTACAAGTGTAAGTCATTTGTTTAAGTTATACATAAAGTCTACAAAAAGGACTGTGTATGCAAGAACCGTAATCTTAATCTGTTTTCCGTTGTTCTTGATGCAGCTTGGTCAGTCTTCAAAGCCAGCGATGCATGTGTTCATCTCTTGCATATACAAAGCTGTTCATTTCTTATTATTCTGTCGTTTGTATCAGTGGTTCTCAAACTTCTTCTACAGTCGCGTACCCCTTCAGACATTTCACCTGAAGCCATGTACACCTGCGCACCTAAAAACAAAACCCTTTTTTAAAAATCTTAATTAACTTGAAATATTGAACATTATTAATTGGTTGATTCATTTAAAAGAAGAAAAAAATATGTATTTTCCTTGGTCACATTTGGATGAAGTTGCCCATGAGTACTGATAGATAAGTAACCATCCTATATATTTTTTATTCCACTAGGGCCCTATGAAATCTGTTTTATTTTTTCCCAAATTCTGTTTTTTTCTTTTACATTTTTCGGACTCGGTTTTATTTTTTATTTTTTTTACAATTTACACATATTATTACCAGCATAGTGTGTGTGATGTTTGGGTGAATGTGTAAAAGGTCTCATAAATGTATGCAAAAACCCTTACATTTACTGATACGTCAAAGTAAAACAATGTAAAAAGCCCGAGTCGCACACACACACAGCTTGCTGACCTGCTACCTTCCATTCACACTCTGGAAATGGAAGCAAAGATGGAATGGAAGGGAAGCGATGAGGAGTTTCCGTCAACTTTCACCGGTGTGTATCGTCATTTCAATATGTTAACTTAACCACACAAACATTCCTTCTCGTCACAATGACAGCGTTTCATTCCCATTATGTCACTATCCGCCAGATTCAGCGTTTAACGGTGAATTCCGTTTTAATTGGCCGATTCTGCTTGTCAGTTAACACGGAAATCATATGACCCTATTACAGTCTGATGTTGGAATCCTGCCGTTTGAATGGGTTGAATTTGAGCTTCACTTTTTTGTCCACTCACAAAGTCTGCATATTAATTTAATTTGATATTAATTTCAATTTTCATTGAATGGGAAAGCTTAACAAACATGATAAAGCAGTTTTCTCAATACAAAAAAACATATAACCGACGATGTAGCCTCATTTTAGGAGACTGCCCACATACAGTTCTGGGATTGGAACACCAAATATAAATAAAATCTCCAAGATGAAACAGTCTTAATGCATAAACTAACATCTAACATAACTAACATAACTATTTGTCCATATGATGCACACATAGCAATGAACAACTTCACGTCTCCTTGAGGCGTTCAGATGCAAAAACGTAATTGTGAGTCTTTGGTGCTAATTGTTTCTCATTTTTATTGGCCTACCCCGTATCGCGTTTTGCGTACCTCTCGGGGTACGCGTACCCCACTTTGGCAACCTAGGGTTTATATGATAATGCTTTGACAGCCAGTTGGACCCAGAAGCAGATGTGACAGTCAAAACAAGAACTTTTTCAGTTCCTTGTGCTATAAAGCAGTTTTTAGGACTTTGGATGATGAACCACAGAGGAGACCATTGCAGTAGTCCAAGTCTGGACGTTATCAAAGCATGAATGAGGGTCTCAGCGGCTCAATTGGAGAGGAATGGACGGAAGCGGGTGATGAAAGGGTGTCTTTGGTGATGTGTTTGATGTTCTGGTCAAAGGATAGGGTTTGATTAAAGATGACACCAAGGTTATGGCCGTCAGGGCAAATGGGCACAGTGGAACTGTGGATTCGATTTCAGGGGTCAGGGTTCAGTAAATCATAGGCTGGTCTGAAGGAAAAAATCCAGAGCTGTTTTTGGCTCTTTCTGCCTCTGAAAAGAATGTCATTCAGGTCAGATTTTGCAGTTTCTGCAGACAATGAACATAGTGTTGATACTGCAATGTGTGTCTTCCTCCAACAGGGGTGATTTATACGACTGACATGCTCGATCGTGAGACCAAAGACTCCTATTGGCTGACAGTGTACGCCAGTGACCACGGTGTGGTCCCTCAGTATGCCGCCATTGAAGTATTCATCCAAGTAGAGGATGTAAACGACAATGCTCCCTTGACGTCTGAACCGATGTACCGGCCATCAGTACCAGAGAACTCCCCTCGTGATGTTTCTGTGGTCCAGATTCAAGCCCAGGATCCCGACTCCACACCACCCTCATCTACTGAAAGGCTCAACTTCCGCATCATCAGCGGAAACCCACAAAACTTCTTCACTATCAATGCTCGAACTGGTCAGTATATTTTTGCTTACCTTTGCCTTTTACTCCGAATATTCCTCAATTCCTTTGTAAAATGCAACATTCAGTTCGGAGTGTCCCCTAGGTGGACATTTGGCTACGCACGGCTGTTATGTGACTGCTTCTTTGCTGTTACGTTTTGGAGCGCTCGTGAGTGTGGGTTGCTTCGGCGTGAGCGGATAATCCATACGATGCAAACGCGGTACACGTGCACGTGCATGCATTGCTGTTGCTGCTCAGAAAAAGAGCATAAACATCCAATTCATGTCCTCCTCTGCTGGTGATAAAGACAGCAGGTGAGAAATTGCAATCAGGACCATGCAGAGGCAGACGTAACATGCAGTCATGTCAATAAAACCAAGTAGCAAAGGGATAAGCAGCGGTGATACTAGCTTCAATGGTGCCCTAGGGTAGAAGCGTGCACATGGGCTTATAATTTAGTACAAAAAGTAATTTGCTTTGCATGTTTATTAGTGTTTAAGTCTATTTCAATACCCACATAGTCGGTGTAGTGCTGTTGCATTGTGTGTTTCACTTGCGTTCCCTGCTGTGTTGGTTGCAACCGTCACCGAAGAAGGCATTTGGTTTGCTAAGCTCCTGTCGGCTCGTGGTGTGCGAGGAAACGATGCAAGTACCAAGCATACACTGCACCACCTGAAGCAAGTTCATGTTTGCTTCTGACTACTTTCTGTGCAAGTCATGCTTTGCCGATGTTGGGCAAAACAGATGAGTTTTATACCAACAAACTGCTTTAGTATTATCAGTACAACATTGCGGGTTTTCCCACAAATAAAAAAAAACAATGTTTTAGTCAACCATCTGCACTATTGTGGGTGTCGTGAATGCTCACTTAAAATAATGCAAGGATCCACTGTAGTCAGTAAGGCTATAAAGGCTGTATTTTATATACAGTACAGGCCAAAAGTTTGGACACGCCTTCTCATGGACTTGGGGACACATTCAATGTTTGGCAGTGTTCCAGGTCCTGCAAACGCCCTGCATCTCTCCTCAGTCTAAATATGTTTATATGAGGTTTATTATAAATTCTAAATGGTTAAAAAGTGTACATTTGTCTTTATGTCTTGTTATTTATTTTGTAACCCATCTCGTGCTGTGAGGCTGTGTTCAGCTTCTTGTATGGCCCAAAGTTTTTTATCATGGGATTTATTATGACACGGTATAACGTCACAACCAGATTGGGAGGTATTACACTGACAAAACACAAACTTTGCAAACAAAAATGACATCTGTCGGGTTGAATATGTTTTATACCGTAATGTATTATCTTACATTGGGCAATTTTGTCCAACTGAGCTCACCAAAAGCTCTTTTCAATTTGATTAGAAGAGAATTTTAGTTGAAGACAGCACATGTGTGCGACACCCATCGGTGTCACTTTCATTGGCTTGCTTGCCTCAGAGTGTGTGTGTGTGTGTGTGGTTTCTAAAATATGTCTCGGCTGTTTTCCGCACCAGGTCTGATCACAACAACCTCTAGGAAACTGGACCGTGAACAACAAACAGAACATGTCTTAGAGGTGAGGACTTTGGTGTTCAAAGTAATAACGCGGGCACATCACGGGCGCCTCTGATTTATGGGGGTGTTCTCAACGCAACATCCAACCTGAATGAGTCGCATGACATTTGGAACCGTTGCAGCCAGGAAAAACCATATGCCGCCTCCAGATTTTGACTCGGGCAATAAATTGAACAGAAACTGGATGAACTCATTTCAGTGTTTTGCAACAAAGAACTAACATAACAACTGGGGCATATGAACAGAAAACAGCAAAGGTTCAACTTAAACTGTCATTTTTGCAGCCTTAGGTTCATGTCCAATCGGTGTACTGTACATACTGCTCTTCACTCTGGAGTTGCTGATGTCAAATTTGTCATGGAAATGGTTTGTTAGATTTATTCATGACATATGCTGGTCTTGGAGCGTTCGCGTGTTTTTGACGTCGAGGCTTGAGGTTTGAGTTTTCCCAAAACTGGTTTGGGAAATGTTTGTTGTGTCACATAGATGTAAAACGTGGATTTGTGACACTGACTATCTATTGTTATTAATATGGCAATATAGCAAGAGCCTCGTATTCTGGGGGCCGTTTGTTCCACGGTATTTCCACTGTATATCCAGTCCAAAGGCAAAACTGTCAAGTAATTCCGAATGACTTCTGAGCTGGCTGTCTGGAGCATGTCATAATTAATACGGCAATTTCACTATCTGCATCAAAAACAATACCAATATGAACCCAAATTTTAACTCTAATTACAAATTTCAGCACAACACACATTTTGATGATTTCCAAGCCATACACTCTTATTTATTTGTTGTTATTTGAATTGTTTTAGAATTAAGACATTTCTGAGGTGCCCACTCAGAGTCGTGGTGGCAAACCCCCAAGCCAATGGTAGACGGCAAAGTTTAGGGGCTGGAGAAGAAGTCTTACTCAGCACGGATGGCTTGTGGCACTCTCGAAGCAGCTGATTGGCACGCCAAGGGGTGAACGGCTTCTCTGGTGGGTGAAGGAAAAACTAGGGTGTGGACGAAGTTTCAGCACAACTTATGGTTGATCAGATCCAACCAAAGCACTTAAATAGGCAAGAAAACAGTATGAGACCAGCTTATGCCATGACTACCAAGCAAACCATCAATGTTTTTTCAATTTGGATGTGACTTTTTTTAGCCAGACTCCCAAGCCCAGGGTTAAATCAAGAAATTGTAACACTTCACTGAACAATTTGTTCCTGGAATTCTCAATTGTGTAATTTTCATACACAATCGAACACGTTCTGTCTTGCTGTTTAAGGTATTGATTTCAGATGGTGGGCCCAGTCCAAGGCAGACTACAGTGTGGGTGATGGTCCAGGTCGTGGATGAAAATGACAACAAACCAACGTTTCCAGAGAAGGTCTATCAGGTCAAGCTCCCAGAGAGGGGGAGGAGAAAAAAGGGAGAGCCTATATACCGTGTCTTTGCCTATGATCGGGATGATGGACCCAACAGCGACCTTTCTTATAGCATTGTGGATGGCAATGAGGATGGCAAGTTCTTCATTGACACGAAAACTGCAGTGGTGTCATCTCGCAAGGCCTTCAATGCTGGGAGCTACGATATCCTAACAGTATGTATCTACTCTTCATGTTAGAAATCTGATTCCTATCTCGTAGAGATGGGATTTATGGCTCGTTGAAGGGAAACCAGATCTTGAGCTGCTCCTTTTAAAGAGCCTGGCACATTTAGCTCAATTTTATATTTATTACGTTTTAGGAAGCCAGCCTGGCCTTCACTTGTTTTATCTTGGAAAGAATGAATTAAGATATGCAATCAAATTTTAGGTAACAATTATTCTCAAATATTGATTACAACCTTATTTGACGTGTATGGATTCAAATTTGAAATCTGATCTGGATTAATTGCAAATATTCCACGAGGAATATAATTCGGCTTTGACAGTGACGTCACTATTTTGAAGGGGAAAGAATGGTTCCCAGTTGTGACTCTGTTCCCATCGTTCATGAGCCCTTCAAAAGAACTGGTTGGTGAACGTCACGACTCTTATATTTGATGAGACTGTATTTCAGGGCTTAATGTTGGCTGATGCGACCTTGGATCAACTTTTGCTAGTTGAAGATGATAAAAGATCCCTTGGTCACCAAGTACATTTTTTTGTTCATGGAAAACATAGAATTTAAAACGTTCTCCAAACCCACTAACTAAAAACCTGACCAGGGAGTCAAAATGTCAAGGTCAGGTGCACTCAATCAATGTCAGTGTTCAATAACCGCCACATCATAGAACACATGTCAAATGATAAGTGTACAGTGATAAGCGCTCACCAAAATATTCATGTGCTGCTTAATCAATTACGCTACAATATGACCATTCCAAAAGTAAAGCAATATTATTATCAAGTTCAAAATAATAGCAGTCCACACCAGTACAAAGTCATTTGACATATGCAAATTGATCCATGAGCCATGCTATGTGATAAATAGGCCTGAATTCAGAGTTGGGGGGGGTCGTCTCAAAAACTGTCTGCAACCCTTGGACCCAAAAAGAACAATTTTACAATTTTCATCAGTCCACAAAATGTTCCTCCATTTCTCTTAAGGCCACTTGATGTGTTCTTTGGCAAATTGTAACCTCTTCTGCACATGGATTTTTTTTTTTTAACAAAGGGACTTTGCGGGGGATTCTTGTAAATAGATTAGCTTCACACAGACGTCTTCCAACTGTCATAGTACTTATAGGTAACTCCAGACTGTCTTTGATCATCCTGGAGCTGATCATTAGCTGAGGCTTTGTCATTCTGGTTATTCGTCGATCCATTTTGATAGTTGTCTTCCGTTTTCTGCCACATGCCTCTGGTTTTGCTCTCCATTTTAAGGCATTGAAGATTATTTTAGTTGCCCAGTCAAACATTTTTGCACCTCTTCATAAGTTTTCCCCTCTCCAATGAACTTTTTAATCAAAGTATGCGTTCTTCTGAACAATGTCTTGAACAACGCATTTTCCTCAGGCTTCTAAAGAGAAATGCATGTTCAATAAGTGCTGGGTTCATCCTTAAATAGGGGCCACCTGATTCACGCCTATTGATCACTGATCACTGATTGAATGCCACACTGCTATTTTTTAACACACCCCTGTCAACTAATTGCCCAATTGCACAGCCTTAGGAGCGTGCATATCATGAATGCTGGGTGTTGTTTTTCTGAGAATCTACTGCACCTACTGGTAACTCGTTTGCCATGTAGCAATAAAAATATACTAATAACAGTATCTAATCTGGTTAGTCGCATTATTGGACTGCTATTATTTTAAACACTACTGTACATTCAGTACACACAGACTGATATATTTCAAATGTTTATTTCTTTTAATTTTGATTATTACAAATGAGAACTAATGAAAATCTCAAATACACTATCTAAGAAAATTAAAATAACTTTTAAAAAAAATTAACAAACAAGCAAAATAAATACATTCATTCAACAAAAAAGACAAAAAACTCAATAAAATAAAATTGAACTTTGAGTCTCTTTTAGAAAAAAATTGCACTCAAAATTGCACTGAGAACCGAAATATTCCCGCACTGGGGCTGTTGTATCGCTTTTGTGTAGTCATTGATGTTCACCAGCCTAAATGGTGCTAACTAGCACTCACTCGTAGCCCCGCCTCCTCCTCCTGGGACAAAGAGGCTGAACGGCGGAATGGAGGTCTTACTGTGTGTGGTGACGTGAGACGCCTTAGATGAGGAAATCAAACACGCATCCATACACGTGTCAGTTCATCAAGAAGTGCAAAATTATCGGTGTAGCTATTTATCGATTATCGTGACAGGCCTACAAGATTCTATTGTCACTTGCATTCACTCACACTCACATTTATACCTGATTGCAGAGTCTCCAGTTAACCTAACGTGCAGATGGTTTTGGAATGTGGGAAGAAACCAGAGTACCCGGAGAAAACACATGCACGCACAGGGAGAACATGTAATCTCAGATCAGATCAGAAAACCCAGATCACCTGATGGTGTGGCCAGCATGCCACCCTATGGCCCCCTACAACTAACAATTTAAAATAAATAAAAAAATAGAATAGAAGATCCTTGTAAAGATCTCTGCAGGTTCATACTGTCCGTAATTCATTCATTCATTCATTCATTTTCTGTACCGCTTATCCTCATTAGGGTCACGGGGATGCTGGAGCCTATCCCAGCAGACTTTGGGCGAGAGGCGGGGTACACCCTGGACTGGTCGCCAGTCAATCGCAGGGCACATATAGACAAACAAACATTCACACTCACATTCATACCTTTGGACAATTTTAGAATCGCCAATGAAGCTAACATGCATGTTTTTGGAATGTGGGAGGAAACCGGAGTACCCGGAGAAAACCCACACACGCACGGGGAGAACATGCAAACTCCACACAGAGATGCCCGACGGAGATTTGAACCCAGGTCTTCCAGATCTCCTGACTGTGTGGCCAATGTGCTAACCACTCAGCCACCATGCGGCCCCTGTCCATAATTAGTTACAAAAATTCCGTTATGCAGATCCTTTAAATAGCAAAAGTTAAAACAGCCATGGCACCGACAAGAAGTGAAAATGGAAGGAAATGTACTTGGTCGCCACTAAAGCACGCAGCTAAAACAGTGTCCTGTCTTCTGGTAATCATGTACTGAATTGTGCAAAAGGTATCTGAACGACAAATCATTCATATTCAGTGATTAGGAGGTCTTGTTCAACTCCTGACTGACTCCGAATCGCTGACTTCTTTGTTCAGATCAAGGCAACAGACAACGGTCGTCCTCAGAAATCATCTACGGCTCGCCTCCATATCGAGTGGATCCAACGTCCTTCTCCCACTGCCCTGCCTCCAGAGTTCGACGAGCCTTTCTACAATTTTACTGTGATGGAAAATGACAAAGTGGCAGAGATTGTCGGTGTAGTCTCCATGCAGCGGAGCTCAGCCCCCTTATGGTTTGACATCACAGGTAAAAAAGCAAAACAATAGTCGTCCGGCATCAAGGTCATGATTTTTGCACGGCTTACTTGGCTGAATAGATGATACTGCTTACTCAGTATTTGATCCCCAATGCCCATGATGAAATCCTACTTTTCAGATGTGTACCGTGTACTTGTACTACATTCATCAAATAACTTTGTATAATCTTCCTTTTTGTTATTATAATAGACTGCTATTACAAAGACAGTTGGAAGCAAGACATATTCTATACTGACCGGAAACCTTTGTGTAAAATTTTCGAAAGTGTATGTAAACTTCTGACCAAGAGCCTCCTCTGTCTGTCTCTTCATAAACTCATAAAATCTTCACAAAATGTTCGTCCTCTTCTCTCTTTTGGGCATTTGTGTCTTACCTGTCTCCCTTTTTTCCTCAATGCTTCATGCCTGGAAGGTCCCAGGTCTTTCCTTGGGATGTTTATTATTCTACAGAGCACTTGCAACAGGAATTGTTCCTCAGAAGGTATCTGACCATCACTTCCTCCTTTTGCTGTCAACTATTCACTTAGTGTTCTTTCATTTTTTGCAATTAGTGACGGTTTACCCATTTGCTTCTCATTGACTTTGGTCGCATCTTCCTATTTGCTGGTTTAGTGCAAGTACCTTCAGTACCTTGTCTGTGACCGATAAGTGTTGAGGCTGCCGACGAGCAATAGACTGCTTTCATACATGCACTGCATAGCTAAGAGGCTCATATCATCCGGGTGAGTCGGTTGCACACCATGTGGTCGACCGAACAGAGTACACCGCTAAGCCTGAAGTGTTCATGTGCAAAGTTGTACTGTATGTGTCTCATTGTGTGTAACCTACATTAATATATTATGATGGACTACTAACTGAGATTGAGGTAAAGCTTTGGTTTGGTTTGGCTTCGGATGTTACCGCAACCTTTTCACGGTTTTCGAGATCCGATATTGGTTTCAGCAACTCAACAGTCTTAGATGAACACGACGGATCCTTACTGTACTGTATATTGAACTCAGGGCAGTTGATTTGCAACCAGTAGATTCAAAAAACGTACTGTAACAAACTGTACAATCCATCCATTCTCATTTTGGGATACTGCTTTTGCCGTTCCAAGTCACAGGAGAGCAAAGGATATTTAAAAAAGCAGGCTACACCCTGGGTGGCTCACCAGTCATCCACAGGACTGGTACATAGAAACAACTAACAACACTCACATTCACTTCTATGGGCAAAATCTACAATTTAAGTGTTTTTAGTAGAAAGAACCTGGCATGGCCAGACAGAGAAAGCATGAGGTAAACAAACCTCAGCATGGAAAGGTCCCAGCTCAGCTCATGGCCTTCTGGTTCCTCTGTGGTTTTACATAATTTAGGTGAACAACATGAGGAGCGGTGTTTCCCAAGGAGGCTTCTAATAACACCAACGCTCAGGGACAAGTTGATCTGAGAGAATATCACAGCAATCTCCCAGAACAAGATACAGTGACCATCCCAAAGACAGATTCTAACCAGATAATGAAGCACTCCCCAGAAGAAAACAACTCCATCCAGCTACAGTCCAATAACATGCTTCTCCATGTCATGGAGGCTCCTATGAGACTTCACCCAATGTAAGTAGGCACCTGGGTGAGGTACAGAAAGGAATTAGCAGCTGCATTGGAGGAGCCAAGCGCCAGCTACTGTTCCGACTATGTAAGACCGGACCGACCAGCGAAGCTCCGTAGCGGAACAATCCACAGCCAACTTGTCTACGTGAATGTATTCAAATTAGTGAAGTGTGGGAGTGTGGTAGAGATGAGAGGAAGGATGATCACAACGGAAGTGGTTGAACAACAAGAAGACGACGTAGAAGATGTTCAGGACAACTACAAAAGCCCGGGGATCCTGCCGGCAATTGGAAACCATGAAGAGCAAAGAGAAACATTTGAGCATTTAGTTGTTGAACAACAATAAGGCTGTCAAGGCTAAAATGTTAATAAACCTAAGAGCTGAAAATTTTGGATTGTATTTGCAGGGCATTGAATCAAACTGGACCGTGCAGGTTGTCTTAGAAGATTAGAAGTTCTGGACCCAGCTAGACTCGAGCTGTTCTATCTAGTCTTTGATGAAGCTTGCTTGGATCAACAGCAACCAGAGTTTTTCGGACAGTGGCCTTTTTTCTTTTGCAACAAAATTTCCATGTGAAAAGGCAGAAAAGTTGTCAAAAACGTTTGCTATGGGTTTTTTTTGGAAGACAGTACATCTCTCAGAACCGTGTCTCATTTTTATGTAGAATAATGGACCATCAGATGCATGCAAACATGCCACTCCATGTCTGACTATGTCATTATTGTTTCCTCTTTAAGACACGGCTGTCCACACAATGGAGGACTTCCATTCCAGTTAAACAGACTACAACCACAACATCTAGTCATGATTTATTAATAAATGTTGTGAAGACAGATGAACTCCATCCATTCATCCATTTTCCATACCGCTTATCCTCATTAGGGTTGCGGGTATGCTGGAGCCTATCCCAGCTGACTTTGGGCGGAAGGCTGGGTACCCCCTGGACTGGTCGCCAGTCAATCGCAGGGCACATATAGACAAACAAACATTCACACGCACATTCATACCTATGGACAATTTAGAGTCGCCAATTAACCTAACATGCATGTTTTTGGAATGTGGGAGGAAAGCGGAGTACCCGGAGAAAACCCACACACGCACGGGGAAAACATGCAAACTCCACACAGAGATGCCCAA
>QODF01000185.1:209081-240838 GCA_024372805.1 Oostethus manadensis
CACTCCCCACAGTATTCCCCGAGGAACACGGTCGAATGCCTTCTCCAAGTCCACAAAACACATGTAGACTGGTTAGGCAAACTCCCATGCACCCTCAAGGACCCTGCCAAGAGTATAGAGTTGGTCCACAGTTCCACGACCAGGACGAAAAACACACTGCTCCTTCTGAATTCGAGATTTGACTATCCGGCGGATCCTTCTCTCCAGAACCCCTGAATAGACCTTACCGGGAAGGCTGAGGAGTGTGATCCCACGATAGTTAGAACACACCTTCCGGTCCCCCTTCTTGAAAAGCGGGACCACCACCCCGGTCTGCCAGTCCAGGGGCACCGACCCGGACGCCCACGCAATGCTGCAGAGTCGTGTCAACCAAGACACACCCACAGCATCCAGGGCCTTAAGGAACTCCGGGCGGAACTCATCCACCCCCGGGGCCTTGCCACCAAGGAGCTTTTTGAGCACCTCGATCTCCTCAGCCCCAGAGATAGGCGAACCCGACTCAGAGTCCCCAGGCACTGCTTCCATGTTGGAAGGCGTGTCGGTGGATTTGAGGAGGTCTTCAAAGTATTCCCTCCACCGGTCCACAACATCTCGAGTCGAGTTCAGCAGCACACTGTCCCCACCATACACGGTGTTGACAGTGCACTGCTTCCCCCGCCGGATGGTGGTCCAGAATCTCTGTGAAGCCATCCGGAAGTAGTTTTCCATGGCTTCTCCGAAGTCCTCCGATGTCCGGGTTTTTGCCTCAGCGACCGATAGGGCTGCAGACCGCTTGGCCTTCCGGTACCTGTCAGCTGCCTCCAGAGTCCCATGGGCCAAGACAGCTTGATAGAACTCTTTCTTCAGCTTGACGGCATCCCTTACCACTGGTGTCCACCAACGGGTTTTGGGATTACCGCCACGACAGGCACCGACCACTTTACCGCCACACCTCCGATCAGCCGCATCAACAATGGAGTCACGAAACATCGCCTACTCGGATTCAAGTCTGCTGCCTCCCTCGGAACATGGTCAAAACTATCCCGTAAGTGGGAGTTGAAACTCCTTCTGACAGGGGACTCTGCCAGGCATTCCCAGCAGACCCTCACAATGCGTTTGGGTCTGCCAGGTCTGACTGGCATCCTCCCCCACCATCGGAACCAACTTACCACCAGGTGGTTATCAGTTGACAGCTCCGCCCCTCTCCTCACCCGAGTGTCCAAAACATGTGGTCGCAAGTCCGACGACACAACCACAAAGTCAATCATCGGACTGCGGCCCAGGGTGTCCTGGTGCCAAGTGCACATGTGGACACCCTTATGCTTAAAAATGGTGTTTGTTATATACAATCAATGACAAGCACAGAAGTTGAATAACAAGACACTGCTCGGGTTAAGATTAGGGGGGCCGTTCCTCCCAATCACCCCTTTTTCAGGTCTCACTGTCGTTGCCAACATGAGCGTTGAAGTCACCCAGCAGAACAAGGGAATCCCCCGAGGGAGCACTCTCTAGTACTTCCTCTAAGGACTTCAAAAAAGGCGGGTATTCTGAACTGCTGTTTGGCGCATAAGCGCAAACAACACTCAGGACCCGTCCCCCTACCCGAAGGTGTAGGGAAACTACCCTCTCGTTTTCAGGGTTAAACTCCAACGTGCAGGCTTGGAGCCGGGGGGACCGAGAATTGCCACCCCTGCTCGTCGCCTCTCATTTGCCGGCAACACCAGAGTGGAATGAAGTCCAGCCCCTCTCGAGAGGACTGGTTCCAGAGCCCTTGCTGTGCGTTGAGGTGAGTCTGACTATATCTAGCCGGAATTTCTCCACCTCACGTACCAGCTCAGGCTCCTTCCCCGCCATAGAGGTGACATTCCACGTACCGACAACTAGCATCTGTAGCCAAGGATCGGACCACCAAGGCCTCTGCCTCCGGCCACCACCCAGCTCACTTAGCAACAGACCCCTTTGGCCCCTCCCACGAATGGTGAGCTCATGGGAGGGGGGACCCACGTTACCTTTTCGGGCTGTACCCGACCGGGCCCCATGGGTGCAGGCCCGGCCACCAAACGCTCGCCATCGTGCCCCGCCTCCGTGCCTCGCTCCAGAGGGGAGCCCCAGTAACCAACGTCCGAGCGAGGGAAAACGAAGTCCATTGTTATTGTGCATCATTGGGGTCTATCGAGCCACTCTCTGTCTGGTCCCTCCCCTAGGACTTGTTTGTCATGGGTGACCCTACCTGGGACATGACAGCCCCCGACAACTTAGCTCCTAGGATCATTGGGAGACGCAAACTCCTCCACCACGATAAGGTGGTGACTCAGGGAGGAGGCATTTCCACCAATCACTTTTAATATTTTACTCAGCAGTTTAATATTTGAGGATATAGAACTTCTTACTTTCCTGACCAACACATTTACACAGATGCTTTTAGCACCATAATTGAATGTAAAGCCAAATTATCCACTTACTACCTCATCATCATCATACATCATCATCTGACTCAACATTTGACCATTTTTTTCTCCACAGGTAAAAGACCAAGAGTTCCCCTACCGTAAGAATCTGGCTCGTGTGCTAGTGGAGGTGGATGATATAAATGACCATGTACCGATCTTCACAAGTGCTATGTATGAGGGTTCGGTTTATGAGTCAGCAGCAGTGGGATCTGCTGTTGTCCAAGTGACTGCTTTGGATAAAGACAATGGCAAGAATGCAGAGCTACTCTATTCCATTGAATCAGGTTGGTTTATGAAAAAATGTGGCTATACTGATATTATTATCATGTTAAATTATATCTTTTTTACTTTCCAACAGGGAATCATGAAAATTCATTTCATATTGAGCCAGTTTTGGGAATTATCACTGTTGCACGTGACCTGGACTTGTCTAGTATAGGCCAATACATACTCACTGTCAGAGCAACAGACAATGGATCCCCCTCCCTGTCCACAACCACTATAGTACGTATTGTTGTCACCATCTCAAATAACGCAGGCCCAAAGTTCCCACAGCCAGAGTACCAAGCCGACGTCACAGAAAACGTGGCCGTCGGTACCTCTGTCACCACAATAAGTGCAGTCAGTCTGTCCACTATCACGTATGAGATCAAACAAGGCAATGCAGATCGAATTTTTCAGATAAACCAGTACAGCGGGGTTATTACAACTCAGAAGCCCCTGGACTATGAGACAAGAGCATCTTATACTCTTACAGTGCAGGCTACAAACATGGCTGGATTGACCACCAACACAACTCTTCTCATCCAAGTTTTGGATGAAAATGATAACCCACCAGTGTTCAAGGAACTCCACTATCATGGCAGAATCAGCGAAGCTGCACCAGTCAACAGTATCGTCTTAAACGCAGAAGATTCTCCCCTTGTAATCAAGGCCACAGATGCGGACCAGAACCAGAATGCTCTGCTCATTTACCAAATTGTTGAGGACAAAGCAAAAATGTTCTTCACAGTGGACTCAGGGACCGGCTCCATCCGAACAATTGCAAATCTAGACCATGAGACATGTTTTACCTTTCACTTCCATGTTCATGTCAGGGATAAAGGCAGGCCACAGATGACTGCAGACAGCCCAACTGAGGTCACGGTACAAGTAATAGACACAAATGATTCACCGCCTCGTTTCACCCAGAGCGCGTATGAAACGATATTGCTTCTACCAACCTATGTGGGAGTGGAAGTTCTGCGCGTCTCAGCCATAGACCCAGACAAAGATATCCCTACAGAACTCTCATACTCTCTAACTGATGGAGCACTTGAACATTTTTCCATTAGACCTTCCACTGGTGTCATAATCGTCAAAAACAATAACTTTTCCAAAGAACGCTTTCGCTTCAGTGTCAAAGTCTCGGATGGGAAATTCTCCAACACAGCTCTGGTAACAATTATTGTTCGAGAAGCTCTGGATTCTGGTCTCAGCTTCACTGATAACCTTTACACTTCCGCGATCAAAGAAAATGTATCAAATATCACCAAGGTGGCTGTTGTCAATGCTGTGGGAAACCGTCTTAATGAGCCACTGAAGTACAAGTTGTTGAACCCTGGTAAACATTTTGATATCCGTCCTACTTCTGGTGTGATACAGACCACAGGTTTAGCCTTTGACCGTGAAGAGCAAGAATTCTACGAACTGGTTGTTGAGGCAAGAAGGGAGCACGACCTTTTGCATGTAGCGAGAGTTATGGTGAAAGTCCAGGTGGAAGACATCAATGACAATCCCCCAATATATGTTGGACTTCCTTATTATGCAGCCGTTCAAGTGGAAGCGGAGGCAGGATCACACATTTTCAAAGTCATGGCAGTGGATAGCGATAAGGGAATTAACGGAGAGGTGTCTTACCATCTTAAGGATGACCACGATCACTTTGAAATCAATCAGCAAACAGGAAGTCTCATGCTCAAGAGAGCCTTTGAGTCTGACGTGTCCAATATGGAATTCATGATGGTGATATATGCCAGAGATGGTGGTTATCCACCACTCTCCTCCACTGTAGAGTTTCCTATTGTTGTCGTCAACAAAGCCATGCCTGTCTTTGACAAATCATTTTACTCGGTTTCTGTTAACGAGGATGTGGCTGTGCATACTCCTATTCTTGGTATCAATGCAACGAGCCCCGAAGGTCAGAATATCTTCTACACAATTGTGGACGGAGATCCGTCTCTTCTGTTCGACATTGGTTTTGACACTGGAGTCATAAGTGTCGTCCATTCTTTGGACTATGAAATAGCCTCATACTACCATCTGACCATCAGAGCAACTGACTATTTGACTGGGGCTCGTGCTGAGGTTGACGTGAACGTGGCTGTTCAGGATGTTAATGACAATAGACCCATCTTCCAGAAAATGTCATACTCTGTAGTTTTATCAGAAACAGTCATGATTGGGACTCCGGCTCTTCAGGTTATTGCCTCTGACAAAGACTCTGAAAAGAATAATATTGTCCTTTACCAGATCTTCTCCGATACGCACAACAGCACAGACTACTTCCATATCGACAGCAGTAGTGGACTAATTCTGACTGCCCGTATGTTGGACTATGAGCTGGTCCAGAAATACGACTTCATTGTCAGAGCAACTGATAATGGCTTTCCACCATTAAGTAGTGAGGTGTTTGTCAGAGTGTCGGTGAATGACACAAACGACAACCCTCCGGTTTTTAACCAGCTTCTTTACGAGGCCCATGTCAATGAGTTAGCACCAAAGGGCCAATTTGTTACCTGTGTCCAAGCCTCGGATGCTGACAGTTGTGACTTTGACAGGATGGAATACAGTATTTTGTCGGGAAATGAAAGGATGAACTTTGTGATGGAAAAAAAGACGGGAATTATCACATTCTCCAGCAACAACAAACAAAGGATGGAGCCGGTTTACAGTCTTAATGTTTCAGTGTCCGATGGCGTCTTCACCAACACTGCGCAAGTGCATGTCAATGTGTTGCCAGCCAATTTGTATAGCCCCGTCTTTGGCCAGAATGTCTACGAAGCAGAGCTGAGAGAGAATGCTGCTGTGGGAACCAAAGTAATACAGGTAATAACTGCACCCAAAATTAACTCCACAATATATATATATATATATATATCATATTAAATATATCATTTTTTGTCATGAGATGCGAAGAAGTGTTTGCCCCTTGATTGATTTCTTAATTTTATGCATGTTTGTCACACTTAAATGTTTCAGATGAAGCAAATATAAATATTATTCAATGACAACACAGCTGAACCCAAAATGCAGTTTTTAAATGAAACTTTTTTTGATTAACAAGAAAAAAACGCAAACCTACATGGCCCTGTGTGAAAAAGTAAAACCGCGTTTCAGAAAATCACACCAACATGGTTTGGAAGTGTGATGTTTGGAGGTGTTTTGCTGCTTCAGGACCTGGAAAAGTTGCTGTGATAAAAATGGAACCAGGAGTTCTGCTGTCTACCCAAAAAACCTGAGGGAGAATTTCCGGCCATCTCTTTATGACCTCAAGCTGAAACCAACTTGGGTTCTGCAGAGGGACAATGATCCAGAAGACACCAGCAGGTCCTCCTCTGAAAGGAGGAGAGGAGAAAAACAAAATGAAGACTTCGGAATGGCCTGGTGAAAGTCTTGACCTGAATTCTATTGAGTTGCTGTGGCATGACCTGGTTCATGCTGGAAAACACTTCAATTTGGGGGAATTCTGCAAAGATGAGTGGGCCAAAGTTCCTCTCATTGCAGTTGTTGGTGCTAAGGGTGGTCCAACCAGTTATTAGGTTTAGGAGCCAATCACTTTTTGACACAGGGCCATGTAGGTTTGTTTTTTTTCCTCCCTTAATAGGAAAAATGTTAATTTAAAAACTGCATTTTGTGTTCAGTTGTGTTACCATTGACTAATAACTAAATTTGTTCAATGATCTGAAAAATGTGACAAACATGCAAAAAATAATAACTCAGGAAGGGTGAATATGTATGTTGTATGTATCCCCTTATAAATACATTAAATGTTCTTAATTAAGACATAATATCAACAAAAGTCCAGAAAAAGCAGGTTATTAATAAATTGGAAGTTGATTGAGTGCAATAAGTGTTTGATCCCCAAGCAAAACATGGGTCAGTACTTTAGAACTTTGTTGGCACACACAGAGCTGAGCCGTTTATTGTAGTCGGTCACCACAGTTGGACATATTGCAGAACTCCTCCTTTTGACAGACACTCTTCAAATCCTGAAGGTTTTCAAGCTGTTACTTGGCAACGTAAAGTTTCATCTTCATGCACAGATTTTTTTCTGTAATTAGGGATCATAATGTGCTTCTTCTTAAGTCACCTACATTGCCTTGCCTTGCTGTATTTTTTGGGTTATTAAAGATGGATCTTTTGAAATCCAATACGAATAACCCCATTCAGAAGACTTCCTGCATCTTTAGCAGAGCGACAAATCAAGTGGACTGTTTCCACCTCCATGGTTTACAGTCGGGTTGGTGTTTTTCGGGACGTTTTAAACATTTCTACATCCTCCAAACTCATCAAGTTGATGCCAAAGAGCTTCATTTTGGTTCATGTGACCAGTTACATTATCAGTATTCAGGTGTCCATCGGCAAACCTAAAACTCGCCTGTACGTTGACATTTCGGGGAAGTTCTTTTGGACATAAACCAACCTGCATATGAAAAGGCTGAGAAGATTGCGGAGGACCAGGTTGATGACCTTTGAATCAAAAAGGAATAGCATCAAATCACTGTCTTAAGTCAAGAATAGTTGTTACATACCAGTGGTTTCTCCGGTCTTCTCTCATCAGAATTATTTAAGTAGTTTCTCGTCCACTAAATTTACCAATTAGATGCATTTTTACCATCAAACTTGTCATACAGACAAGTAGTCATGATGTCGTGTGATGCTTTAACAAAGTTCTCAAATAATCCAAATTTGACCAAACACTTACCACTTGACTTTCCGGTTTTTGAACTTAAAGTGTTGAATCCAAGGAGGTCACGCCATCCTTTAACATGGCGTCTTGTGAAAAATTGTGAAGAAATGCAGTTTTTCCAATCTTAAAATTGGAAATTGTTTGGCTCTCTTCTGGCTTGGCCTAGTAGAAAGGTTTTGTGACTGAAGTGGACACACTCTTCCTGGCTTGGCATCCTCGCATACCAGCTCTGTCACTTGCAAAGTCACCATGAGGAGAAATCCGATTTATTGCCAGATCGAATTGTCCTTCCTTTTAAAGATTAGGTAGAGCTTGTTTTCCTATTTGGACTCCGGTTGCATCGGTTGCTCCGATACAGAGGAGAGAAATTGTGCAGTTGATTTTCCAAGAGCCTTCTGATTTTTTATTGAATTAATGTTCCATTTGAGGTGTTTTCATCAACATTGTGCGGTGTTAAGCTTTTTTTTTTAACTTGTAAAGTTTTTTTTGTTCCAATGTCTGCACTCGATGCGCTCAATAATTGTCTAATAGTGGTAAAAAAATAATAGTGTCATAAAATAGCTTACTTGCTGGGGAAAAAGTATCCCGCCTTTAGGATTTTTCTTCAATCTCTTGAATGGTTTTGCCGAGGTTCTCTTGACCGGCCTGAAGAGTAAAGCTGTCAGTACTTCAAGAACCTTGTTTTCTTGAGCTACTTCTTGAGAGGTTGTTAGTGTAATCTCCACATATTGTCTTCTTCGGGAACTTTGTGTTGTTGGACTACTTCTTGAAGTGTTTCTTCTATGGCTGCCTGGGCAGTGAGACCGATTGGTCTGTTTTCAGTGCTGACTTTAGTGATGGTATTTTCACCTCTCTTTGATGTGTCATTGATGCTCGATGAAAGTACTTCATTTGTTTCTAACAGCTTTTTTGGCTCCTTTAGCATTTTCAAGTTATTTTTTTAATAAAGTTTTGGCCTCCCCCGTACCTTCAGGTGACAATTAGTTGGTAACATTGCCGGTTCTGTCTTTTATTCTTTCACTGTCCTTCGGTGCGTTATTTTTTTTCCCCCCAATTTCTCTCCCGAGACTTTAAGGACGACAACTTTGGAAGGCAAAACATTGTTTCTGCGATCATCTACAAATTTTAGCCACTCGTTTTGGAGGAAGAAGGGTAATGAATTTCCACTGACAGCAGTGAGTCCATCCTGAACCGCACCATAATGTAGTTCTTTTAAATCAGCAAGAGCTTTTTCGGTCGTCCTGGCCGCTTTTCCAATTTTTTCTCTTGGAGGTTAATAAAGTATCTAACTTGAAAGTCTTGTTTTGTAGCCATCATGTCAGCAGCAGATATCTAATTATGTCACTTCTTCAATCCTTCTGATTACAGATCTAAGACTATCCTTGTATTCTTTCCAATAAGTGTGCCTGGGAAAAAAATCGCAGTTTCCATGAACTTTGCATTGATTTCTTCTACGTCGTCTTCCAAGTGCCCCATTAAGCGCTATGGTTTTTTTCTATCAGTCATTTCAACTTTGTGGAGTTCAGTTTTGTAATTTTTACTTACTTTCATTACTTTATAATAGTCCCTATAGAGTCCAGCAAACTCTTGCCGGACTTCTTTCTCCATCCTCTTGTCTGCCTATTTGTGAATAAGGTTAATGCTCGTTGTGAAAAACATTTAGCAGCTCCCCACTGCTTTTTAAGTTCTCTTACCTCCGAAAAAGGATCATTTGAATCATTTCAATCAACTTCTCTTTGCTGTCCACTAATTTATTTACTCTGTACAGCCCGCTAGCATCAAAAAATGTATGTCACGTAGGTATCAGTTTTGCACCATATACAGTATGTGTCAGAGATTTGAAAGACTTGCATCTTAAGCATCGTAATCAGCATAAGGCTTGTCATACATGCATATGCATACAAGTACAGTCATGTGAGATTTATATTTTTAACAATATGTTCTCAAATTAGATAAACATTTTAGCTTCTTCTGTATAATTGTGAGGTAGGTCTTGTATTATTTCCATTTTTATTGTGCCAGTAGTGACTCTATTTTGGATAGCAAATACTGTACGGGTGAGTGCTGTCCACAGTGCTGCAATCATACTGATGATCACACCATGAGCCTGAAAAGCTCACAACACCCTTGTCAAGTGTTTGTTATTTAAACATTATTGTATTAATAAGAATAATAATATCCTATTAAATTAAAACTATTTAACGTGCCACACCCGTGAGAATCTGTAAGATTATGCGATCGGCGTTGAAAGGCATTTATCGGCATATGCAGATCGCATCATTTTCACAGATACTGGCTGATACTGAGCTGTGGCCGATTGATGGCAGCAATCCTAGTCTAGCTACTTGCTGAGGGAAGGAGTAATTTGTGTGCAAATAACTGGCCTATGGGGGTCACCTCTTTGGTAGGGGATCAAATACAAATTCATTTATAACCATTTGAAGCATTTTTCTGGATTATTTGCTGATATTTTGTTTTGCTCTGTTAAAATAAACTTAACAAAACCAGCAGGGGATCAGATACTTACACTGTACTGTGTAATGACTTAATACTATAATCGTAATCTGATATATGTATGTATTTTTTCAGGTTAAAGCAACAGACGCAGATCCTGGTGTTTATGGTCAAGTCACGTATTCCTTAGTCAGCGATGTTGACAAGAACCAATTCAGCATCGATGGAACTGGCAAAATCACCACAGTGGAAAAGCTTGATCGTGAGGATCCTGCAAATAAAGACATCGTATTAACCGTGCTAGCCCAAGACTCAGGCGGACATGGCTCTTACTGTACAGTACGAGTTACACTTTTGGACGACAATGACAACACACCCCATTTTGCTGCAACTGAATACCGAGCTTCTGTCAAATCGGATGTGGCAGCAGGATTTTTTGTCATACAGATTCAGGCCAGTGATCCGGATGATGGGACCAATGCCAGAGTGACATATTCCCTCTACAGTGAGGCACATGTCCCTGTGGTAGACATTTTGGAGATTGATCCTGAAAATGGCTGGATGGTCACAAAAGGAAGCTTTAGTCACTTGAGAAACTCCGTGTTATCTTTTTTTGTAAAAGCTGCAGATGGTGGAAATCCAGTGCGTCACTCTCTAGTGTCTGTTTATATTCACGTTCTTTCTCCAGATGGCATTATCCCCGCATTTGGCCAACACAAATACTCATTCAGCATATCCGAGGACACACAGATAGGCTACGCTGTAGGTATGGTACGCCTTAACAATCCTCCCGGATATGACACCCTTCCATCAACGTTTTCTCTGATTAATGGAGAGAATGGAGAAAACAACCAAGATGAGGTGTTTGTGATAGATAAAGACACAGGTGTGGTCAAACTCGATAAGCTCTTGGACCATGAACTTATCAAAGAATACCACTTCAAAGTTATTGCCACTGTACGACAGAGCAAGCTGGATTCTGTAACTTCTGTTGATGTTGATGTTAAAGTAGTGGACCTAAATGACAACAAACCATCCTTCGAGACGGTCTCCTATGAAGCCACTGTTTTAGAAGGAATGCCAATTGGCACCAGAATTATACAAGTCCAAGCACATGACCCGGACTCAGCCGCCAACGGACAAGTAACATACAGTCTTGGGGCATTGATTCATTCCGAGCATGAGTCAGACGAACTGATTGAAATGTTCAGTGTTGACAGCAACACGGGCTGGATTTCATCCCGTACCAACCTGGACCATGAGTCCAATCCATCATACGCCTTCACGGTGATCGCCTCAGATCTGGGGGAGGCAAAATCTCTTTCCAGTACCACCACTGTTACAGTGGCGGTGTCGGATATCAACGACAACCCACCGGCTTTCCTGGAGCAGCGCTATATTGGCACAGTTAAGGAGAGTGACCCACCAGGAGAAGTGGTTGCTGTGCTGAACACTCGAGACGACGACAGTTCGGCCATTAACCGACAAGTCAGCTACCACATAACCGGTGAGTACTGTTTTTTTATTGATGTAGTACAGCGGAAGCTGTTTAGGTCAACCTCGTTCATGTGGACAGCTCCTCTGAAGCATGCCTTCCATTCGCACGTAGGGTATCAGTAAGACCCTTCTGATACCCTACTTCCTCTACGTGCTGACCACGCCCAAGACATTTCCCCCAAATTGCAGAGCTCATGCGTGTGGTAACGTACGCTGGGATGGGAGGACCGTGCACGTGGGTTGCTTTGGTTTGCTTGTCGGTTGTTTGAACTGAGTATGCATTTCTTTCTAGTGCACGAGTTTACAGTCGTAGTCACTGAGAGAGCTACTTTGACAAAGTTATTGAGCGTTTATGTGACTGGCAAAATTGTACATTTTTCACAAAGCAGATGTCAACTCAAAGTGTATATGCTATTTTGAGGTAATTTGTCATTAAATGTATGTATAATGTTGTAATGATAATAAGTATGTTCATCATTTTTGGACCCTTTGATGAGCTACTCAACAATGGCTGGTGAGCTACAGGTAGCTCCTGAGTTGCTCGTTAAAGACCACTGATCTAATGAGTGCCGTCAAACTGGTTATTTTCATGCTGGCAAAGAGAATCAGCCGGGACCGTAAAAAAGGGATTGTAGAACCTTCTGCATCACTTTCTAAAAGATCTGGTTTTGAAATGGGGGTATGAGTACTCCGGGGGGTACTTCAGATTTCCAATATATACTGTACAGTATATAAAATCAGAAGGTTTATAATTGAATTAGTATTTACTTTTAAGAACATCTTCGTTATAATTCCTAAAAGAGCTGATAGTTATTTGGCTGTGCACATGGCTTTATCTATCCATCCATTTTATGCCGCTTTGCTGGAGCCTATCCCAGAGGTGGGGTACACCCCGGACTGGTCGTCATAGCTTTATTAACAATCAAGTGAATTATTATCTTGATTGTAAATTGTATTTATTCTATTTTAAACAAGACTCATGCACATTTTGCCCTGCGATTGGCTGGAGACCCTAATGAGGACAAGCGGTATAGAAAATGGAAGAATGAATGACATGCACATTTCTACTGTACTGTAAGGTGAATGAAGGTAAATGAGATGTGTGACAGTTTTTGTTTTGATTTTTTCTTGAATAATATATAGGAAACCATCCATTTTTTATACTGCTTATCCTCATCAGGGTCGCGAGTATGCTGGAGCCTATCCCAGCTGACTTGGGGCGGGAGGCGGGGTACACCCTGGACTGGTTTAAAGGAAACTAATAAACATAATATGAACAATCTTGCTTCCTTGTTGGGGCCGCACGGTGGCTGAGTGGTTAGCACATTGGCCACACAGTCAGGAGATCTGGAAGACCTGGGTTCAAATCTCCGTTGGGCATCTCTGTGTGGAGTTTGCATGTTCTCCCCGTGCGTGCGTGGGTTTTTCCGGGTACTCCGCTTTCCTCCCACATTCCAAAAAACATGCATGTTATCTTCATTGGCCGCTCTAAATTGTCCATCGGTATGAATGTGAGTGTGAATGTTTGTCTATATGTGCCCTGCGATTGACTGGCGACCAGTCCAGGGTGTACCCCGCCTCCCGCCCAAAGTCTGCTGGGATAGGCTCCAGCATCCCCGTGACCCTAATGAGGATAAGCGGTATAGAAAATGGATGGATGGATGGGGCTTCCTTGTTGGGTTGGATGAATTACAAATGAGCAAACCGGGACAACAAACTATTCGGGCACAAGATTCACTAATTGGTGTTTCTGCTACCCTGTTTTTCAGGTGGAAATCCCCGTGGTGTGTTTGCACTGGGCCTGGTTCAGAGTGAATGGAAAATGTATGTTAAAGGGCCGCTGGACAGGGAGGAATGCGACCTTTACGTTATTAACGTCACTTCAAGTGACGGACTATTCGTTTCGCAAGCGAGCGTGGAGGTCACAGTGACAGACGCCAACGACAACAACCCCGTTTGTGACCAGGTGACTTTTGAGATGCCATTTTTTTGCCGCACCGGATTTGGATATGACAAAGACCTATAAATGATTATATTATGAATTTAGCGAGCTGGCGTCACTGCTTGCTAAATTATGCAATGCTGTCTGTCTGAGTATGTTTTACCGTATGTCCGCAGGCGCGCTATACTGCGTTCATTCCGGAGAATCTCCCAGTGAACAGTCTAATGCTCCAAGTCGGTGCTACTGATCCAGATGTCGGCATCAATGCCTGGATCCAATACTCCTTACATGGCCATGGATCACATGACTTCAGTATTGACCCAGACACGGGTAAGAATGCATTTTTTTACGAGATCGCATTACAAAGCCTGTACAACTAAGGACAAGGTCACAAGTCTGATGTTACCGATCTACTGTATCGCGTTTACCACATCCTCGTTTACATCCGTCTCCTCATGTTTTATGTGCTCTTAACAACTTCCATCAACAGGTGAGGTCAGGTCTGCTGTAACTCTGGACCGGGAGGTGACATCCAGCTACTGGCTGGTTGCCCAGGCAACTGATGGCGGCGGGCGGCGGTGCCGGGCCGAGGTGCAAGTGGAAGTGACGGATGTGAATGACAACCCACCCATTTTTACACTTCAGCAGTATACAGCAAGTGTATATGAAGACACTGCCACTAAAGCCCTTCTGACCCGTATCCAAGCCATAGACCCCGATGAAGGTTATATTTTTACTTGAAATAACATCGCCTCGCTATTTTTAATCCACCATTACAGGAGGTCCTCAGGTTACGTACAAGTTGTGTTCCTAGACTTTTGGGTCTAAGTTGCATATTATATCTAAATTATACAAAAACGAGGATGAGGACAACTGCATCCAGAGCGGACAATGGAGTTTGCTGATGTAATCTTCGCCTGGTTGCAGCCGATAGTTGTTTGCTTTTGCAACAAAGAGACCGTTGGTTGACCACCTCCTTGCCGTTCGACGTCACGCTAAAATCTCGATCTTCATTGATGATCTTGACAGCCAAGCAGAAACATGTCCAGCCAATATTGAGCACATAGTGAACTCTATGTAACTAGTTCTCGAGCAAATCTTGTGGTACTGAACGCTGTAAACCAAGGACCACGTGGATATTCTTACTTTGATCAGTAAACGGAGTGGAAATCATATCAGGCATTCACAGTCTAGATAAAATACTGTTTTGTTACCTACCACCTTTATATGTCGTATTTATCATGTCACTTTTCTTGGCCGCACGGTGGATGACTGGGTAGCACGTTGGCCTCACAGTCAGGAGGTTCAGGGTTCGAATCTCCGTTGGGCATCTCTGTGTGGAGTTTGCATGTTCTCCCAGGGCGTGCGTGGGTTTTTCCGGGTACTCCGGTTTCCTCCCACATCCCAAAAACATGCATGTTAGCTTCATTGGCCGCTCTAAATTGTCCATTAGCGTGTGAATGTTTGTCTATATGTGCCCTGCGATTGGCTGGCGACCAGTCCAGGGTGTACCCCGCCTCTCGCCCAAAGTCTGCTGGGATAGGCTCCAGCAGCCCCGCGACCCTAATGAGGATAAGCGGCATAGAAAATGAATGAATGTCACTTTTCTTCCACCAATTACTATGAAGTTCTTGTAAATGACATATAGACATACAGTTACTTTGTCCATGAAAAAATAACCCCATGCCTATTTTGTCTGTGCAGCTGGTCCAGGACGTACGGTGGTGTACTCCTTAGCAGACTCTGCCGAAGGCTCTTTCTCTATTGACAAGTCGTCAGGCGTCATCGTCCTCGAACGCATCCTCGACCGTGAAATTCAGCCATCTTATCAGATAACAGTCCGTGCATCGGATCAGGGCTTGCCTCTGCCCCTCTCCTCACTGATCAACGTTACAATCACTGTGCTGGACATAAATGACAACCCGCCAGTGTTTGAGCGGCGGGACAGGCTGGTGACCATCCCAGAGGACGTGGGAGTGGGCACCAAGATCCTCACAGTGTTTGCAGCCAGCAAGGACATCGGGACCAATGCGGAGATCACTTATAGTATTCGATCAGGAAATGAGCATGGGAAGTTCAGTATCCATCCTCTCACTGGTGAGTGTGACACAGCACAAATCGGTACAAACTCTTCTGTGTAGGTCGTTTGTGGGTCATTTGTGGTATACAATGTCACCAACCATGTTGACTCCCGGTCCACCATGTTTCTTATTATTGTTAGAAAGTCCACATATCATATCACCAGTTCCAAAATTAACTGGGAATTAAGTAACCACCTGCGACAGTTGCTTGAAGGTGATTTTGTGCAAGTAACGTGTAAGTCGTGCAATGTCCTAACAGAGACACTTAAGAGTTTGATGCTCGGTTTGAAATGCTTGGCCGACCTTAACACGGCAACAGCAGCGCTTGATTCCGACACGGTAAACGTGCACCTTTCTCCGTCACTGTCCACACCAACATGCAACCCAACGATGGTGAGCCAGGTGCCTTCACAAACACCAGGTACTGAAATTACGATTGAGCATTCAGTATCAGTTAGACATTTCCGCCCAAGTTGTGTGAAGTTATGCGCTGACACAGCAGAATGCATTTTTTTTGCATTTGTTGTGGATTTTATTCAATATTGGTGAATTTATTACTTAGTTACTATTTGTATGTTGGACGAATTCAAATTACTATTCTGGTCAACTTGCATGTTCCTTGAAAATAACAATAATTTCTTTTTTTAAGTACCCGTTCAGTCGTTGTTTTAGCACCAACTCTTTTTTAGGTACAGATTTTGCACCAGCACGGAATAACATGCAAACAATACCCGACCCCGGTCAACAAAGTACCACAATCCTTTGTTCTCTGTATGTCTGCATGGCGAAGGTCACAAGTAGATGTGCAAGCGATGGCTAATTTAGACTCGGATTTTGGTGACAAACGATCACGTTGAGGTCAGCCAGTCGAAGGAGCTTCAAGATAAACCGGTTCCACTGTGTTGCACTCATTTATTAAAAGAGATTTACTTTTGTCTTTTGCTGTGTTTGCCTCCCTCAGGTGCTATTACAGTTGCCGAATCTCTGGACTATGAAACATGTAGGGACTACTTCTTAACAGTGGAGGCTCGAGATGGGGGTACACCTCCACTGAGTGCCATTACTACAGTAAATATAAACCTCACAGATGTCAATGACAACGGGCCAATGTTCAGCCGTGACCTTTACACTGCTGTTGTGCCGGAGGATGCCACCATCGGAGAGTCGATCGTTCAGGTACGAGCAATCCAATTCTCGATCAAAACAATCGATGGCCAATGTTATTTCTTCTCAAAAACGGCCTTGACGCCTCAATCGTGGGTTTCACGACATTCCCAAAAAACGGAGTGGTTCTCACGCAGTTTTGGCTCCTCAATTTTAACTGCCTACACACACACACACACACATCTCATACCTCATAACACTCTTAGTTGGGTGGGTGGGTTGGGGAAGGGGGAGGATTAGAGGGTCCTATTACACCCCTGTTTTCTTGGACGCTCCTTGGGGCGGGGGGCGGTGGGGGGGAGTGGTTGTTTTGGCTCCGGGTCTCAGTCGGCAGCAGTGCTGGGAGGGGTGCGTGCGTGTGTGTGTGTGTGTGCATAGGCCTGTGGCTGTGGGATTCCCGGCGGCCGGGTATTGTGGTACGGCCCCGTGTCTCCAGGGAGCTTGCGGTGGTGCTGCTCGCTGCATTGGGGGGGGTGGCACTTCCAGATGCATATGTGAAAATGTAGATGTGTGGGTGTATGCGTGTTGGCATGTGTGAGTGGGGGAACAGGGTTTGGTGTGGGTACTGGGGCTGGGGTGTGTGAGCACTGGGGCTGGGGTGGACGGGGCATTGTTGGAGGGGGGGTGGTAAACCTATGGGCCCTCTACGGGCGCCTGCCTCTGGCGTCGGGGAATGCGATGGCCCGCGGCAGTTGTGTCTGGGGCGGCCTGGAGCTCCCGGGGTGTTGAATATGGCCCCTGCTTTGGGGGTTGGGTGGCTTCTGGGCCCGGGGAATCAGGGGGCGGTTGTCCTGCTTACCCAAAGCTGGCTGGCCCCCGGCGGGTGTTCCGGCGGTTGGCGCCCGGGCCCCCCCTATGGTCCTTGCTCGGCTGCCGAGTGGCGTCCGGCCGGGTCTCCCTTGCACCTCTTCGGAGTGGGCTCGCGGTTGCATCTTGGGGGGGGCGGGGTTGGGCCTTCCCCTCTGTAGAGAGCCTGCTGGGGGGCCGTGCTCCGGCGTCTTCCTAGTCGGACCCTCGCTTTTGGAGGGAGTGTGGTTTGGGATGCATGGCTGTGATCACCACAAACATCTCCTCATTCTCTGTTTCGCTCTGATGCAGTTATCCTGTCTCTGCAGAGTAATGTAGATTTCATGTAGATTTGTTGCACGTGTCATCTGGATGGTCATTGTTCAAGAGGTTCTGTTTCTTTTCTCGTTGTTTTTCTTGTATGTTTATCATTATTAGTAAATATGTATGTATGTATGTATGTACTGCATGGATATGTGTATGTGCACAGTACGTGTATGTATACATGTACGAATATGTGCATGTATACATGTACGAATATGTGTATGTGTATATGTATGTATATATACATATATATGTGTGTGTGTGTGTAAATGTATATATTTATATATATATATTTATATTTATTATTAGTCATTCATTCATTCATTATTAGTATTTTTTTTTCTTTACTGTATTTTTGCTCATTTTGCTCTGTGACTGTTCTGGTTGTTGCTGAAATTGTGATTATCATGGTTGTTTATAATATGGTTGAAATATGTTTGTGAGGTTCTTCTGCACCCTTTCTTATATCCCCCACCCCACCCCCCACCCGTCCCTTTTCAGGTCAGGTCCGGCATCGAAATGTGGTGCAACAAAATTCATTATTTATTTATTTTTTTTACTGTAAACCTCCCAATATATCCAAATGTATTATATTCCACATGCCATTTGACTCTTTATACTTCACAGCTCTTTATGTCGTTTCATATTCAGTTTGTACAGTACAGATAAATAAATAGATATTATCAGTTGTCAATAGTATTTTGTCTTTTTTTCAAAATTCATAATAAATGGAGTCAAATGTCAAAGGAGACTCATTTGGATTATGAAGTCTCCCTTGGCAAATAAATTTTGCTCAGCATTTCCAGGCAGCTTGACTCCCATTCAGCTGTTATGATGCTGGACAAGACAAAATAAAAAACACAAATAAAGAAATAAAATAAACAACTATTTAAAATGCTTCCCATCATGCATTGCTTTGCTTCTCTGCAAAGCACTTGCCATGGGTTCCCTTGTAGCTTGTAGCTCCTGGCAAAAAAAAACAAAGCTAGCAATTCCTCACTGATTTGGGAGCGGCACAGTATTTAAACGATAGTAGTGGTTCTGAAGTACATACAGTATATATGAGATGAAAACATGTTTTTAGTTTTTCCCATTCTATACTACGTTTGTGTGTATGTTACAGCTGGTAGCAGAGGACATGGACAGCCTGCTGAATGGAGCAATTCTCTATTCCATTGTGAGTGGGGACCGAGAAAACCAGTTCTTCATTGACCCGCTCAGCGGGATCATCAGCGTCAACAAGCATTTGGACCGTGAGACAGTAAGGCCACACAATCACATGGAATGGCGTTTTTGGATTTTTTTATTCGACAGAATATCAGCATACAAAATATTCGTCTTTGTTTATTTGACTTTGCAAATGGGCAGCCATGCATGCAGCACCATAGCTTCTGCCCTTCTGCCCTGCAAGTTCTAGAAGTATCACATAGACACAGACACAAGTGCACGCACGCAAGGGCGTGTGCGGTGAACTGTTCGGGTGGGGCGTGAGAGGCAGGGATTAGTTTCAGTCTTTGTGCAAACCTGTCAACATGTACTAATGTGTTGTCCTTAACATGCAATTTGAGTCTGAAATACGCTTTTATGCTCCACAGCTCTCCATTTTGTTCCAGTTTCGAGTTCAGTCTGTACAGTGCAGATAATAAATATATATTATCACTTTCTCAACAGTATTTCAAATCCGGGGGTGTGAAAACATGTTTGTCCCCCAAAGGGGCATGGCAGAAAATTATTGAAAAGCACTGCCCTAATGGCAAATTGCAAGGGGTATGTGGAAACATAACATTTGTAAGATAATAAGTGAATATTATCAATCATTTCATCTTAATTAAGCCAGACAATCAAGTGGAACACTCACTGAGGATGTTCAGGTTTGGGATTGGCTGCCGAGCCGTGTATTTTGCCGAGCCGAGATTGGGCCAATCTGGTTACCGTAACTCAGGTTCACGCGCCAACATAATAGGTGCGGTAAATGCGCATGAAAGCTGGTTGCCACTCAAGTACCGCCACCCGCATGAAGAAGAAAACGCAACACCACTATGCAGGTATGTCCGTGCTGGAGCGTGATGCAGTTACTCTCACATTGGACGCTGGATTTTTGCCTCTGTAGCTGCAGCCGTAGTTACCCCTAACTGTGCCCGGACTCCTCTGTCATGGTGCCGGGAGCTCGCACGGGAAATTCCTCTCTAACCGCCGGCTGCTACCTGGGAGCGTTGATAAATTACTATTGCGTTGAAGAGTTTGTCAAAAAAAATCCCACCGCAAATTGATTTCCAGTCAATGGCAGGGCACATATAGACAAACATTCACACTCTAATGGACAATTTAGAGCGGCCAATGAAGCTAACATGCGTGTTTTTGGAATGTGGGAGGAAAGCGGAGTACCCGGGGAAAACCCACACACGCACGGGGAGAACATGCAAACTCCACACATCCCAAATCGGATTTGAACCCAGGTCTTCCAGAGCTCCTGAGTGTGTGGCCAATGTGCTAACCACTCAGCCACCGTGCGGCATCATTTATTGTATAGACTTTCATTTGTATTAAGGACTTGACTCACAGAGGTTTGTTACAAACCCTAACAATAAAGTTGGTCATACTGTGTAATTAAAAAAAACTAAATTCAGCAATACTTTGGTTTCATTATTTTTAATGCTTTGAAGAGCTATTTTTGGCAAGACAATTTCCCCGGCGGACGGCTTCTTTGGCGGAATCTCATGAACACTAAACTTGCCCCCTCCCAAACTGAGTATATTGAAATTGTGATAAACACCGGCGAAAGTTGGCGGAATATCCTCTGACGAGCGTGAATGGAAGCTAGCAGGGTTAGTGAGTTGCGACCGGGGCTGGATGAGTATATTTTCACGGCGTTGTGTTTTAGCGCTTTAATGTAAGCAGCGTTTCAACAATGCCCGATAACCTCGTGCAGGTTCTGAGTGAAAAAAGACAAGAAGCGCGTTCATTTTTTGCACGCAGCCACCCAGATGTTGGAGAAGAAGACCGGAAGCAAGCCTGTTTAAAGGCACAAGCATGCAAGGTTCCGACCACCACGGCACAAATGGCTGTATTACCCCGGTCGTGCGTAACCACATGTCGGCAAACATTTCAGATAAGTGTACTGAATGTTTGAGTGAGAAAGCACGCTACTTCACTGCATGTGCAAATGTAAACAAATGGAAGGATGTCTTGGAATGTTGACAGTAAAGGTACCCCTAAGTGCTAGACCGTGCATACCTGGACTATACCCAAAGGACTTTATTTATTTGTTAAATATAAAAAACAATATTAGGCTTTGGATGTTTGCGGGCTAGGAGAGCTATTACACTTGGTTGGATGAGTATGGATATGCCTGCATTGGCACCGTGGGAGAAATATAACTGCGTAGGACTTGAACAATATATTTTCAGGTAATGGTCTACTCTGCACTGTTTGGTATTATAATAGGTTCATACCGTACAGGCGCTGCTGAACAAATTAGGATAAAACCAAAAAGTTGATTTATTCCAGTAATTTCATTCAAAAAGGGAAACGTGTGTATTATGTATTTATTACACACAGACTGATATATTTCAATGTTTATTTCTTTTAAATGTGATGATTATAACTGAAAACTAATGAACATCCCAAATTTGGCATCTTAGAAAATTGGAATATGACTAATTTAAAAAAATCATTCATCCATTTTCTGTGCTGCTTATCCTCATTAGGGTCGCGGGGATGCTGGAGCCTATCCCAGCTGACTTTTGGGGCGGGAGGCGGGGTACACCCCGGACTGGTCGCCAGCCAATCACAGGGCACATATAGACAAACAAGTATTATAACTATGTAATATAATATATATGATTATAACTGAAAACTAATGAAAATCCTAAATTTGGCATCTCAGAAAATTGGAATATGACTACTTAAAAAATGATTTTTGAAATGATGGCTAACTGAGCGTGAAAAGTATAAACATGTTTGGCACTCAATACTTCGGTCGGAGCTCCTTTTACCCGAATTAGTGTCGCAAGACGGCATCGCAAGGAGTGGATCAGTCTTGGCGCTCCTCGGGTGTCATGAGAGCCCGGGTTGCTCTGATAGTGGCCTTCAACTCTTCTGCATTGTTGGGTCAGGGTATTGCACNGCCAGCCAATCACAGGGCACATATAGACAAACAAGTATTATAACTATGTAATATAATATATATGATTATAACTGAAAACTAATGAAAATCCTAAATTTGGCATCTCAGAAAATTGGAATATGACTACTTAAAAAATGATTTTTGAAATGATGGCTAACTGAGCGTGAAAAGTATAAACATGTTTGGCACTCAATACTTCGGTCGGAGCTCCTTTTACCCGAATTAGTGTCGCAAGACGGCATCGCAAGGAGTGGATCAGTCTTGGCGCTCCTCGGGTGTCATGAGAGCCCGGGTTGCTCTGATAGTGGCCTTCAACTCTTCTGCATTGTTGGGTCAGGGTATTGCATTTTCCTCTGGACAATACAACATAGATTTTCTGCGGGGTATTGTCTAGAGGACAAACAAGAGGCTATTTTCTTAGCCAAAAAAGGACAGGGATACCGTGGTCCTTAAACTACCAGGCACTGGTAGTTTTGGTACTGTGTGCTGGTCCTGTGAGTCAATCTGCCAAGTCTGAAAATGAAATTGTTTAGCAGTGGGAAGCACGAAGTGCTGTAAAACGTCCCGGTAGACGGCTGCACTGACCATGGAGGCCTGCAGTTCTTTGGATGTTGTGTGGGGTCATTTGGGACCTACTGAGTGAGTTGCCGCTGAGCTCTTGGGGTGATTTAGGTCGGCCCGGCCACCCCTGGGAAGGTTCACCATTCTTCCATGTTTTTGCCATTTGTGGATAATGGCTCTCACTGTGCTTTGCTGCAGTCCCAGATGTTTAGAAATGTCTTTATGACCTTTTCCAGACTGATAGAACCCAATTAATCTCAGTAAAATACTGTTAGTATTAGTATTAGTAACATTAGTATTAGTACTGTTAGTAATACTAGTATTAGGAATGTTAGTATTAGTATAATTAGTACTGTATTTTTCAACAGGAGGGCAATCCTTTTTCCCCACACAGCGCTATGTATGTATGTGGCAGGGTGAGGGGGAGTGGCTAAGGATGAGTGGCTAAGGGTGAGGGGGGGTGGCTAAGGATGAAGGGGAGTGGCTAATGGTGAGAGGGAGTGGCTAAGGGTGAGGGGGAGTGGTTAAGGGTGAGGGGGAGTGGCTAAGGGTGAGGGGGAGTGGCTAAGGGTGAGAGGGAGTGGCTAATGGTGAGGGGGCGTGGCTAAGGGTTAGGGGGAGTAGTGGGAATGTGAAAAAACGTGGAAAAAACGGCAGGCAGACGCGGTAGACAAAAGTTTTCCCCGCCGCTGGAATCCAATATAAATTAAATATTGAAGATTAAACACTTACAATCCTCCGCCAACTTACTTATATGTTGAAATGATGCACACAAAGCAATGAACAACTTCCTTCACGCTCCATTCTCCCCGTGCAGTGAGGCGTTCAGGTACACTCGTAACTGTTGATTGGAGTTGTTTTGCATTTCTACCCGGGGTTACCATTTTTGAGAACAATCAAACAGCCAAATATCCTGTATTCATCGTTTCCGTTTGAAAGCAACTAACTTATTGTTTTTTAAGACGTTGCTGTAGCTGATGAGCACCCTGGAAAGTGGATCCCAGAGCACATGGCAGTTCATCACAAGCCAGACACAGTAAACTGGGGGTTCTCCCACCTGGAGCTCAGTAAATGACAACATGAATACATATGAGAGCCATAAACGCGTCCGCCTCTTGCATCTCCTCCTCCCGGGTGCTTTTCTCTCCACCCTTCACCGTCTTCCTTCTCATCGCCCGCCGCTTCCTTATCTTCTGTTCGTCCGCGGCGCTTAGATTGCTGTCATCAAGTGTTTGTGAGCGCAGTCTGTGAGGCTTCTCGGTGTGTGCAGAAAAAGGAAGCGAGGTGTGTGGGATCAAAGCTGCAAGAGGAGGAGTGTGTGTTTGAATGCTCGCACAGCGAGCAGGTTTCTCCGTGTGTGTGCGTGTGTGTGTGTGTGTGTGCGAGAGAGAGAGAGAGATCTGTTTTGTGATTCTCTGTATTCATACAAAAGTGTGTGTGTTTTTGTGCGCCGCTCTCGTTTACATTCCACCCCCCCATCTCCTCCCTGCTAAGCAGGTCAGATGTGTTCAGAAACGTGGCTAAGTGCTTGGGGTTTCGGTTGGCTCCCTGTGGCCTTGACGTGCCACGTTCCATGAGACGACCGCGCTTGGGGTTCGCCGCCATACAACTACGCTTGAATTGAATTGTTTTCTATTTAGCTTAGCTTCTTATACTGCAGGTTGTTCCCCGGGTGCTCCGCTTTCCTCCCACATTCCAAAAACATGCGTGTTAGCTTCATTGGCCGCTCTAAAATTGTTTGTTTGTTTATATGTGCCCTGCGATTGGCTGGCGACCGGTCCAGGGTGTACCCTGCCTCCTGCCCGAAGCCAGCTGGGATAGGCTCCAGCATCCCCGCGACCCTAATGAGGATAAGCGGTATAGAAAATGAATGAATGAATAATTCAGGTGCTTCTCCATTTATAGCCCTCCATGTCCCATAAATCAACCAAAAACGCCAATTTCAGGCTCACTCGGCGAGCGGCTCCTTTTTAAACTGCCTTCCTTACTGGCTTCCACGCAGCAGGACGGGTTCAGAAAGGAAGCCATCGGCATGGAAGTGACAATGAACAGGAACCAGTGGAGCCCAGTATTCCTCATATTGTTTTGCCAGTCGATCGGCATTTCTCCCAATTGTACTTAATTCACTTTTTATTTCTCAATATAAAGAGGAGCAAAAGAAAAAATAACAAACTATTCAAAATGTCAGGTGTGTATTTGTGTGTGTGTGTGTGTTCAACAATTTGTCATCCTTATAAAGAAGCAATAGAGAAAGCGCCCGAGATGAGTTTGGGAAGTCTGTCGGGGAAATGCACGTACATATTTATCTGATACTTCGACTGAGCTTCATCACAATGGACCACTGCAGAGTCCGCATCACTGCAGACGCCGCACCGGTCCGCCCGTCCGTCTCGCGTTCCGTTCCTCCCTCGCTCGTGAACAAGAACCCGAGGTACCTAAACTCCTCCGCTTGGGGCAGCATCTCGTCCCCGACGAGGTCGAGGCCAACAGCACACCATCCCCGCCGCATACGGTGTTGACTATGGACCGCATCCCTCTCTAGCGGTCCGGAATCTCTTTGAACCCGTCCAGAACTCATTTTCCGTGGCCTCTCCGAATTCCTCCCATGTCCAAGTTTTTGCTTCAGTGACCGCCAGAGCCGCGGACAACTAAGCATGTCAGCTGAGTCCTGGAGTCCCATGGGACAGAAAGAGCCAATAAGATTGACGGCGTCCCTCACCACTGGCGTCCACCAACGGGTTCTGGGATTCCTCCTACGGCCACGGCTCGACGATGAAGACACAAAACGCGGCCCACTCAGACTCGGGGTTCGCTGCCTCCCTCGGAACACGGTCGAAGCTCCTGCGTATCGTTCAAGCGTACGTACGTGCATGCGGGTGGCGCTCGAAGACGCTGAAAGTAAAACCCCCAGCCCCTCGGACCCCTAAGGACACCTGCATTAGAGTGTGTTACTAATGCTTTGTCTCTTGGTTGCATTTGGTCTTCTAAGTGTGGTTCATTAGGGGTGTACGGAGCATTGAATATGGGAAGTAATGGTCGATGAGGGCCAAACCAATCGGGAGAAGTGTCATTACAGGCTAACTATAGGCAATTTAAAGTTTTATATGTTTATTAGTTTGTATTATTGGTCACTTCAGGATTGTCGCAGCCCAGTGCTAACATCTGTGGGCTTCTGCACGTAGTTCCAGTCGGAGAGACCTTTGCAATCATGTGGATGATGCAGTTTTTGTTTGGGCTGATGTGATTCCTCAACGTTGTCCATTCCAATTCATAAAAAGGGTTTCTCACTTTGACGGATGTGTTGCATGAGCAAATCAATATTAAGGATGAATTCAAACCACCGGGTCAGCCGTAAATGCGATGATCATTTGTCTGGTTAGGTTCCAAGCTACTCACTGGCCATCAGAGCCCTGGATAGCGGAACCCCACCCATGTCGTCCACCGTGGCGGTCAACGTAGACATCTCCGACATCAATGACAACCCGCCCACCTTCCTGCCAGCCAACCTCACCACTGTCATCCAGGTAAAGAAGCAGTTCAGGTGGGCCGCGAGTTACGCGTCTTACGAAGAAATAAAGCACGAAAGACGCAAATTGAATGAAGCAATCATAAAAACAACCAAGCATTTGCAACAATTACCTCCGCTAGTTCTGTGTTCTGGTAAAAGTTCTGGGATTACCAAACGTCTGCGAAGCTGTCATGTGCCCTGACTACGTTTGTGGCCGCCTGCAGGCAGGACGGTTGAGTTTGCCGACAGCCTGTTTGGTTTTTGCAATGAAGAGATGGTTGGTTCACCATCTCCGTGTGCAATCTTCATCCAGAATTATGGACGTGACAGTCCAGTGTAGCTTGGCTTCCTCCCACGTTGCAAAGAAATGCATGTTAGGGTAACTGGTGACTCCAAAATGCTCGTAGGCGGTGGATGTCGTTACGATTGACTGGTGGCAAAATGAATATTTGGATCACCAATCCGGCAGGTATGTATGATTCAGTTTGATCTCCTCTCCAGGAAAACAAGCCAATCGGTACCAGCATCATCCAGCTGTCTGTCATGGACCTGGACTCCTCGCGCAACGGCCCGCCGTTCGAGTTCCGCATCTTGTCCGGAAACGAGGGAGGAGAGTTTGTGCTGGAGCAAGATGGAACCCTAGTGGCCAGTCAAGTGTTCAGAAGGGACTTGGCAACCAAATATGTTATCCACGTGCAGGTACTGGGCACTTTTTTGTCCTATTACTATAACCGGACCGAGGTTTTCTGATGTTAGGGGATACGACCTTGACCGTGTCAAACCATAACAATCGATTGCATTTTTTTTTATAGATTAATCACAGTGTGGCTGTGGATTAATTTACATTAATCATGATTACTTAGCGTTTATTTTTAATCTGTATTTATCGTGCCTGGGCAAAGAGCCTCAAGAAAGAATGCGGGCGACACGATAGCCAAAGCGCCACCCGAATCCCAGACAAACGTATACTTTATTGATTACTTATTATATATTTGGATATTTTAAGACGTAAATGCTTTGGTGGAAGCAAAACACCTTCCTGCAGAGTGCACGTAGTGCTTTGTGTCATTTTTTTAAAGTCATTCTCTGCTGCCCATGGGTTTGTTGTGTCCATTTTTTAAATAAGATTAATAATTATGATGGTTTAATTCTACGGGTGTTATAAGGTTTGGTGTCACGAGATCTCGCAAGGTTCAGAAAAAAATGTCTCATGCACACGGCATGGAATGACAAGTAAATTAATCAATTGAAAATGAACTTGCTAATTTTGCCGGCCTCAATATATTGCCATGTGCATGAGTGTTTGTTTTCCTCGTTCCCACCACCAGAGAGTTCACTCTGTGCATAGAACATGTTTGTTGCATAGAATTCAACGTTTAGATTGCAATATATTGTCATTTTTAGAAAATATGTTTTCACCCTCCTTTTTTTAAAGGCAATGTTGAAATCTCGTCTCGTTTCGTAGACCTACATCGTGTCTCGACTCGTGAACCGAGTCATTAATCCACATCAAAGCGTCGATTTTGATAGCCCTACAACTGACTCGTGGATTATTATTCCCAAAGCATCTAATCTCCTCCCGTTTCTTCTTAATTAGGTGACAGACTCTGGCAGGCCTCGCCTGTCCTCCTCCTCAACGCTGACAGTCCGGGTGATTGAAGAAAGCGTACACAGACCGGTAGCTCTTCCGCTGGAGGTCCATATTGTCACCATGGAGGATGAATTCCCCGGGGGTGTCATTGGCAAGTTGCATGCCACAGACGCTGACCCCTACGATGCCTTAACATTTGCTCATGCTCCGCCGGTCCATCGCAGTCTTTTCAAAATCAGCCCTCGTGACGGAAAGATCATTGCGCTGGGAGGTCTGGACGCAGGTAGGTACTCCCTGAACGCCAGTGTTAGCGATGGGCGATTTGCTGTCCCCGTGCCTGTCAGTGTGTACGTGGAGCAGGCCACTCCTGACATGCTGCGTGAAGCCGTGACGGTGCGCTTTGAGAGCGTAACGCCACAAGACTTTGTAGCCTCACACCTGAAGACCGTCCTGAAGGTGCTGCAGCAGGCGACCACCTCCCAGCAGCGGGACACGCTACACCTGCTCAGTCTGCAGCCGGTTGGCGGGACTCGGCAGCTGGATATGCTCGTTGCCGTGCAAACTGCTGAGGGTGGCTACTACAAGGCAGCATACCTCACTCAGAAACTTAGCACTTCTCGCCGCCGGATAGAGGAAGTCCTCAAAGTGTCAGCCATCCTGGATAAAAACTGCTCAGGGCTGGATTGTCGCGGGGCCCAGTGTGAACAGAGCATCATCTTGGATTCACACGACCTGGCAACATACAGCACACCGCGGGTCAGCTTCGTCTCGCCGCGCTTTCATCGAACCTCACGCTGCACGTGCACCGGTAAGCTGTGGGATACGGTAAACGTTTCCTGTGTGGCCATAAGCATATGGTTTGGTGGATGCAAGATCGAATGTACAGTGGGGTGAAGAAGTGTTTCCCCATTCCTGATTTCTTTTTGCGTCCGACTTAAATGTTTTAGATCATCAAACAAATAAAAATAACGGTCCATGACACACAACTGAACACAAAATGGGTTTTTTCAACCAACATTTGAAATAATTAATAATTGGCCGCACGGTGGATGAATGGCTAGCATGTTGGCCTCACAGTCTGGAGGTTCTGGGTTGGAATCTCCGTTGGGCATCTCTGTGTGGAGTTTGCATGTTCTCCCCGTGCGTGTGTGGGTTTTCTCCGGGTACTCCGCTTTCCTCCCACATTCCAAAAACATGCATGTTAGCTTCATTGGCCGCTCTAAATTGTCCATTAGAGTGTGAATGTTTGTTTGTCTGTATGTGCCCTTTGATTGGCTGGTGACCAGTCCAGGGTGTACCCCGCCTCTCGCCCAAAGTCTGCTGGGATAGGCTCCAGCATCCCCGCGACTCTAATGAGGATAAGCGGTATAGAAAATGAATGAATGAATGACAAATTTGAATTATTAATGGGAGAAAAAATCCAAACCTACATGACCCTGTGTGAAAAAGTGACACAGTGGTGGACTTGCTGGTGTGTTTTGGATTATTGTTCTCCTGCAAAACCCATGTGTGTTGACCAGGAGTTTTTGGTAGACAGCAGAATTTATGGTTATCACAGCACATATTCCAGGTCCTATAGCAGCAAACAGCCCCAGACCATCACACTACCACCACCATATTTTATTATTGGTGTGATGCTGTTTTTCTGAAATATACCGTAGCGTTACTTGCACACCCGATGTAACGGGACCCGCACCTTCCCAAAAAATTCTCGTATTTTCCTCTAACGTTTTGGGATTATCCAGATGTTTTCTGGCAAAATTTGTGTTCTGTCTATTCAGCAGTATTTTTTGTCTTGGAGCTCGGCCCATTCAGTCATGAACACTGACCTTAACTCAAGTTCTCGAAGTTCTTTGGATGTTGTTGTGGGGTCCTTTGTGATCTATTGAATGAGTGCTCGCTGGCCTCTTGAGTTCATTTTGGTTGGCCGGCTGCTCCTGGGAAGGTTCACCACTGTTCCATGTTTTCGCCATTTGTGGGTAAGGGCTCTCGCTTACCCCTTTTCTCCTGTAGCAAACTTTGGTGTTGGATCAAGTGGAACTGTGTTGCCTGCGGACTGACTGATCACCAGTTCCATTTTCCATTGTCCTGGGGAGCCGTGTCGTTACGTCACAGGGGTTACGTTTGTTATTTGCTTATTTATTTATTTGTTCAAACCATGACCGGTTGAAAACCAAAGCTCTGAGAACCAGCTTCAAAAAAGCTCAGAACCAGTCAGAGTGGGAAAAAAAGTAACTGTGGTTCACCGGAGTCCCACCACTTTAGAAATGACTTTATAACCTTTTCCAGACTGATAGATCTCAATAATCTCAAATTAATTGACAATTAATTGGGGCAGACAATCACTTTTTCACACCGGGCCATGTAGGTTTGGAATATTTTCCTCCTAATAATGGAAACTTTCATTGAAAAACGACATTCAGTTGTGTTGTCATTGACTAATATTTACATTTAAGTGTAACAAACATGCAAACAAATAAAAAATCAGGAAACACTTCCACACTGTAAATAGTATGCAAAATATCAAATACAGGTGGTCCTCAGTTTTTGCACGAGTTCTGTTCCTAGACTGGGATCTGAGTGGAGTTTTGATGTAAGTCGGCTCTTAAACCGAAATGATACCTAAATTAACTCCTAGGTCACTCACACTGTACACAGAGCACAAAAGACATAAAACACAGTAAATACAACTAGTACCGTAAATTCTATCTAACTGTTGAGAAATATAAGCCACACCCACTAAAAAAAATGTACCTCTGTAGGCCCCACTTGTCCATGTAATGTATGGAACATAAAGAAGTGGCATTGCGCCAGGCAGTATTAGAACCTCACATGAAATGCTTTGTGCGCACGTAAACCTTGCAATGCTACCTCCGCTTGGTGTTCCCAGCATGAACCTTTAGCTCTGATGTGTGGGAAGGTCGGAGCAGAAGGCGCAGTAATTCTACACTTGATCGTACTTAAGATTTACAGCGACACAGGAATGAAATGAACTGTGCACACGCTGGCTTTCCATCTCAATGGCAAGACCAACTATGGCAGCCGGTCGACCTCAGCGTGTTCTACTGTGCAGCAAATATTTGCGCCGTACATGGACTAACTGCCAGTGAATTGTCGGAATTCTTTCTGTGGGTTTTGTTAGACGTCGCCTGCGCTGCACTGCCAGAACAATGTGAAGACCAGCTATGCCCCGCAGACATGCAGTGTGTTTCCGTGGATGTCACCGGGGGGCGCCATGCGTGTCAGTGCCCCCCGGGAAAACTTGGAGAGTGCGCAGGTATGCGTCGCAAAATCAAACAGGCACTCACATTGTCACACAAACGTATGTGACCCGCTTGTCTTGTGCGCGCAGGTCACTCGTCATTGAGTTTTTCAGGTAACAGCTACATTAAGTACCAGCTCTCGGAGCGACTTCGACCAGAACTGAAGCTCAGCCTGAGAATAAGAACCCTGCATACGAGAGGAATCATCATGTACACCCACAGTGAGCCGTGCACCATGCTCAAGGTCGGTGCACGCGCACACACGTCCCTCGCGGACTTCATTAGGATGATCGTGCATGCAGTCAGTCAGTGCTTTAAGGAGATTTTAGTTGTTCTAATGGGCCTCTTGGAGGGAGTCTTTTGAGTTATCGCCATGATAATGATTGGGTAAAATAAGTTGCTCACTGCTTATCATCTGACAGAACGGCTCTACTCTCTTCTTTAAACGACAGAAGCAAATACAAGCAGTATTTGGAACCCCCGAGGACGAGCACCATCGAAGGCTCAACGTCCGGGGGTTTGTGGAGTACAGTATTCTCCCTTAATAGATCCGAATACATGTGATGATAATTATGTCGTCATAATTATGTTTTACTTGCGTTTAGTTTAGCTTGCTTGACATTCTCCTCTGATTTCAGATCAACATTTGCAATAAAATTGTAATTATTACATTAGTTGTAATTATTAGATTACATTCGGCTCCGGAACCGTCCCCTTCTCTCTTCATTTGCCATTGTTTACTCATGACAAAATCCATGGCCGAAGAAGGAGAGGAGGAAGGTGTGTCCGTAGGAGGAGAGAGAAGAGGAATGCTAAGAGTCTAGAACTAAGAGCTGGGACTTTGAATGTTGGAACTATGACAGGAAAAGGTAGAGAATTAGTTGACATGATGCAGAGGAGGAAGGTCCAGGAGACCAGGTGGAACAGTAGCAAGGCTAGAAGCTTAGGAGCAGGGTTCAAGCTGTTCTATCATGGTGTAGATAGGAGGAGAAATGGAGTAGGGGTGTTTTTGAAGGAGGAGTTTGCTAGCAACGTCCTGGAGGTAAAAAGAGTGTCAGATAGAGTGATGAGCCTGAAGCT
>QODF01000185.1:247450-300477 GCA_024372805.1 Oostethus manadensis
ATGGTCTTGTAGCCCATTCCAGCCTTGTGTAGGTCCACAATCTTGTCCCTGACATCCTTGGAAAGCTCTTTGGTCTTGGCCATGGTGCAGAGTTTGGCATCTGGATTGATTGATTGCTTCTGTGGACGGGTCTCTTTTATACAGGTAACGAGCTGAGAGGGCTGCCAATGGCAGCTCGTTACCTGTATAAGATCCACCTGGGAGCTAGAGATCTTGCTGACGGGTAGGGGATCAAATACTTGTTTTGTCCACGGATAATAACAATTAATTTTTAACTCTTTTTGAAACGCATTCATGGACTCCTTGAAGGAGTCCTCAGGGATGCTCCGCAGCCTCCCTGGGTATCTTAGATATCGCCCACGTCTTCAGAACGGATGCTCTCGAGAAAAAAAATCACACATAATGGGTGAGTCGGGAGGCTGCTCCAACACGACTAGGTTCTTCTTGGCCAGGAACTCTGGGCTGCTCTGGGTAGACGCGCTGTCAGGAGCATCTGAGGCTGCTTTTGTGCATGCGTGGGTTGCGGACGGGTATACGACACAGCGGTGAGTGACAGCCATGAGAGCCAGTTGTTTCCTTCGCGCTGAATGAACGTTTCCTCACGCTATGTCCGTGTGATCCCCGCGTGACCGTATCGGTTTGGACCACCTCTTCACTGTGCACCAGCTGCTCTGAATACCTCCTGACTCTGTTTTGTGTCTGCCAGGATTCTCGTGCGTCTGCAACCGCCTGTACACCGGAGGGCGCTGTGAGATAGAGATAACCGCATGTGTTCCCAACCCGTGCAGGAACGGTGGCGTGTGTAAGGCCATTGGCAACGCTTTCCTATGCAGCTGCAGAAGAGGCTTTAAAGGTCTAGCGTGAGTAACTTCTCCTTATACAAATTACCCTAAAATGCCAAAACCTGCTCTTTCCATATGTCTAAATCATGAACTCAAAGTCCACAAATATTCATTCATTCATTTTCTATACCGCTTATCCTCATTAGGGTCGCGGGGATGCTGGAGCCTATCGCAGATGGCTTCGGGCGGGAGGCGGGGTACACCCTGGACTGGTCGCCAGCCAGTCGCAGGGCAGACAAACAACCAGTCACACTCACATCCACCAGTCCACAAATAAATCATTATTTTGTTGAAGGTCTTGTAGCTGTTTGGTTCTCAATCTTGGACGGTAAAGGAAGGTTAGATATCGGTTGATAATTGGCCTGCAGGTTCCTCGCCCAAGGAACCTGTGGGCATGGAACTACAGTTCATAAAGGGCAGTGGTTCTCAGTTGTTTTCTGTCACACCCCCCATTTGAAGTACTATTCAAAAACTGAACTTGAAACTGAAACCAGGAAAAGGCAAGAAAATTCAGAGCTGAAGTTTATTCAAGTGGCATGTTGAGTATAATACATTTGGACGTATTGGCAGGTTTGCACCAATGCTGAAAGTTCTCCCTGCTTCTCGCGGCCCCCCAAGGGGGACCCGCTTGACTATTTGAAAACCACTCCTATAGGGCACGGTGTATGAGTGGGCAGCACATTGGCCTCACAGTCAGGAGGTTCAGGGTTCGAACCTCCGTTGGGCATCTCTGTGTGGAGTTTGCATGTTCTCCCCGTGCGTGTGTGGGTTTTCTCCGGGTGCTCCGCTTTCCTCCCACATTCCAAAAACATGCATGTTAGCTTCATTGGCCGCTCTAAATTGTCCATTAGAGTGTGGATGTTTGTATGTCTGTCCTGTGATTGGCTGGCGACCAGTCCAGGGCTGGGATAGGAAGTCAGCTGGGATAGGCTCCAGCATACCCGCCACCCTGATGAGGATAAGCGGCATAGAAAAATGGATGGATGGACAATACATAAACAATAACTAAAAAAAAATATATACTATATATATATATATATATATAAGCTATATACTAAATAATAAAATAAATAATTGAAAAAAGACACTGAATTTTTCTTGCTAAGTGTGTGTTTTTTTAGTTTTAAAATTTCTTCTGCATGCATTTGGACTTGCTTATTTTTTATGTTGTTGGAACTCATTTCAAATTAATTTTGCAATACTTGCATATTCAAATTTGTGCTCGGCACCTTGAGTTTGAAGTAAATAAATATTTAATAGCAAATAACACAGTGTGCAAGAATACCATGATGCAATTATACTTCACAGGCGGCCCTCTGAGGGCGATCAGAACAGCGATGCGGCCCACCGTGAAAACATATTTGACACCCCTGATAACTCGTGCTCCTGGGTGTCGCAGGAAGCGTGCTCCACGTGGGGCTTCAGAGTTGACTTTCAGCTTGTCCGGGTTTAGAGCTCATTAACCCTCTACCAACAAAAGCCCGTGGTACTACGAGGACAACGCGGACCTGCTGTAAAAGCCTAATGTTCCAGAGATCTCGCCTGGTGCTTATGTACTATACTTCATTTAGCATTTTTTATGCTTGAGGATACTTGACTTAAGCAAAAAAAACCCATAAAATGTGCTTAAATATTCATACATACAGTATTAATAACACAGTATATGTTTGAAAAACCGTCAGAGAGTGAACCCGCGAACTGTGATGGGGCGAGAGAGGAGAATATGAACAAAATGTACGTTTTATAGACTTATAGACTATAGAATTATAGACTAATTACAGGCAGAAAACAACGTGAAATAATCATACCTTAGGAACAAAATGGATAAATGGAATTTATCGTCACGTTTACCTTCAGTGGAGACTTGTTGACGATGGCGGGGAGAAAGGAGCAGGTCCACACCTACAGCAACCTCTCAACATCTTCCATTGTTGGTGATCCCGGTTTTGTTAACACCTTTACCCTTCCCGACGTTTTCTTCAGTTTTTGCCAGAATGGAGTTTGTTGCACACAATATTGTCCGATAACCAAGACCGAGAAGAAACAGCGTTGAAGGTTTGAGGTTTGACTATGCATGCGTAGGCCCACACGCTAGAAGAACCTTTCATTCTCTTCAAATCCAGAACTATTCTGAAGACCAAGAGATTGTTTTGTGCGCCTAGAGAGGAATAGCCTCTCCTCCATTGCTGTCTCGTGTTCTCCATGGGTTCTTCTAACACCTGCTTCTTCTTGTCTTTCCTCGACCCCTCCGTCCTGCAGATGTGAAAAGGATGTGAATGAATGCGACCACCGCAATCCTGAGGGCGAGTGTGACAATGGCGGCACCTGCGTCAACACTCACGGGTCTTTCTACTGCAACTGCACGGCAGGTTTTGTGGGCCCGCGCTGCAGCTTGCGGCCCGTCGTCGTCCCTGACATGCAAGCGGGCCATGCGATGGTTGGAAAGGAGGAAGTGATCGGCATCGCTGTGGTGCTATTCGTCATGACCACCCTCATCATCCTCTTCATTGCTTTCCGTAAGAAGGTCTTCCAAAAGAGCTACTCGCGAAACAATCTGTCTCTGGTGCAGGACCCCGCTACAGCAGCCCTGCTCAACAAAGCCAACGGTCTACAGTTTAAGACCCTGCATTCCACAGCAGGAGACCCTATCAACCTTTACTCGGAGACTGGGCTGGGGCCCACTGTGTTGGGAGCAGGTGGGATGATGGGACCTCCGCAGGTCCCAGTTAGGCCTATGGGGTACACACCTTGTTTCCAGGGTGATCCACAATCCACACTGGAGAAAATGGTGGACGGACGCACGGTGGAGCATACGGAGATGAGCACCTTTCATCCAGAGTCACAGAGGATTTTGTCAGGGACCACCAGGAAGGGGGTGGTGATCTGCAGCGTCGCCCCAAACCTGCCCTCGGTTTCTCCTTGTCGATCAGACTGTGACTCCTTACAAAAGAGCCCATGGGACAGTGATGAGGGTAAGTGTATCGGAGCTTGCAGTAGTACTTCAATATATAGTACCTGAAATACAGTAGTAGAAATAATAGAAATAGTACACCAAGTAACATTCAAATACCTCTTTTTGCATTCAGGTACTGTGGGAAAAAACATGTGTTTGTGTTTTGGTGTATTTGGGCATTGCTCGATCTCCCCAATCTGTTCCACAATTTAACCCTCCCTAAGTACTTCTCACTGCTTGAGTTTTAAAGAGACCACGCCCCCCTCAGATGATCTCTCTGTGCAAAGAGCTTTTGCATATTAGTAGGAATGATATTTTCTTGGATTTGGGTAAAAGCTTTGCAGTGTAAAAATCCACTAAATCAAATAACGTTAACAAACTAAACTGCAGAAATAGGATAAGATGAATAAAATATTATAGACATCATTCATTCATTTTCTATGCCGCTTATCCTCATTAGGGGATGCTGGAGCCTATCCCAGCTGACGTTGGGCGGGAGGCGGGGTACACCCTGGATTGGTCGCCAGCCAATCGCAGGGCACATATAGACAAACAAACATTCACACTCTAATGGACAATTTAGAGCGGCCAATGAAGCTAACATGCATGTTTTTGGAATGTGGGAGGAAAGCGGAGTACCCGGAGAAAACCCACACACGCACGGGGAGAACATGCAAACTCCACACAGAGATGCCCAACGGAGATTCCAACCCTGAACCTCCTGACTGTGAGGCCAACATGCTAGCCACTCATCCACCGTGCGGCTATAGCCATTATAATCTAAATGTATTAACAAGTCAAAATGTTCTTCAATTGCTAAACAACAAAACTTTTGTTGTTTTTAAATACATTTAATAAATAATAAACAATTATTATTATTATTATTATTATTAATTAATTAATACATAATTTATGGATAATTAATAATATCCATCTATTAATTCTTAAAGCTCATTGTTTGCATTGATACGTTTACTATAATTATCACTAGAATAGAAAATGCGTATCATCTGCAAATAATCATTTTAATAAGTTGGATACATTAAAAAAAGGGATAGGGTGAGGCGCTCGGCCATCCGGGAATTTTCCTTTTATTAATGTTCTCTCTGTGCAATGATGAGTGGAGAGAAAGTTGCATATTCTAGCACGGGAAGCCAAGACCTCTCTTTTCTTGCATGCACGGAGTTTTTGACACATATTAAGAACGATTGGTGGTGGTCCACGCGTGATGTCAGCTGCACAAATAGGCATATTTGTGTTGTCTTTGTGACACGCCCCGACTGGGCCTCGGTCCTATCTTGCAGGTAAGATCATGGATATAGCTGAGGAAGTAACATGTCTCTCAGGGAGCAACAGGGGCAGCAACTCAGAGGTCCAGTCGCTGAGCTCCTTCCAGTCTGACTCTTGTGATGACAATGGTAAGATGCATTTAAACTGTCCTGCAAGATACGATACGATAAGATTCCACTTTGAATGTGAAAATATCCCATAATCCTGCGTTACAAACTCTTTCTGCTTCTTTGTTTGGTCAGCCTGGAGTTTCTATCCTCGGTTCCGGTTCTTAATATTGCACCGTGTCTGGAATCCGTGAATCACGTCGGTTAATTATCTCCTCGACACAAAAGTGTCGGGTATGCTCTGTATTATGTGATTTGTGTGCCTAACTGCATTGCAAGTACAAGAAAACAGTTTTTGCAGTATTTGGATGTATACTGTAAGTCACACCAGACTATTTAGTGTGAAGATTCTACTCACGTGAGCATTTTAAACTTGAAATTTTATTTTTTCTATTCTAATTTGTATTCAGGTTTTCCGTTCATTATGTGAGAAGAGCAGAAAGAACACCAAAAAAATGCACTCAGAAATCCCAAATGTGAGCATTTTCCTCATGTTCTGGTAAAACAAGCATATTCGGTTTGTTCGGGTGGAGATAAGCTATGAAGATAAATGTTATGAGTATGAGTGGCCATTCTCGCTTTGTAAAGGGATCTCTCTGCAGACCAAACATTGGTGCCCTCTGGTCTGGGGCACCAGATCAGAGCAAAGTTTGGACAGACCTTCTCATTCAATGGGTTTGCATGAGTATTGACTTTGTAGATTCTCACTGTAGGCGTGAAAACTACGAGAGAAGAAATGTGCAGTTATGTACTTAACAGTGCAGTGAGTCGTATATTTCCGATTCCTAAAAAACCTTTACATACACTCAAGGATCCTGTCCAACCGGAAAAGTAGCAAGCATCCATGCAAACACCAGAACCCCCTTCGAGCGAGGAGGAACTCGTCTCCTTGTTGGTGTGCTGAAAGGAGGGAACGTTAACAAGCTCATTTCTTAAACGCTCCTCAGCGGGTCAAGCTTGGAAGGCGTACTACGATGCCAAGCGAGAAACCAGTAGCTTTCAATCCATCTGCTCTCCCTTCTCCCTCCGCCATCATCTCTCTCACGTTCCCATTTCTTCACGGGCTCGCCTTCCATTCATGAAGACAGTGAGACAGAACCGTGTCAAGTCCTGGTGGCGGGTCAGGAACAGCACCAAGGCCCAAACGAAGGTGACTGCTACCGCCCCGGGCTGCTTACTAGCCATCGTTCTGCCGTTGTTGTATTTGGATACAGGAAGAAGAAGCGTGCATCGCTGTATTGATCGGGATATCCTGATTGATTCCAGTTACCAAGTACTGTACAGTAACATTCCTGATTCCAGTTACCAAGTACTGTACAGGAATATTCCTGATTCCAGTTACCAAGTACTGTACAGGAATATTCCTGATTCCAGTTACCATGTACTGTACAGGAATATTCCTGATTCCAGTTACCAAGTACTGTACAGGAATATTCCTGATTCCAGTTACCAAGTACTGTACAGGAATATTCCTGATTCCAGTTACCAAGTACTGTACAGGAATATTCCTGATTCCAGTTACCAAGTACTGTACAGGAATATTCCTGATTCCAGTTACCAAGTACTGTACAGGAATATTCCTGATTCCAGTTACCATGTACTGTACAGGAATATTCCTGATTCCAGTTACCATGTACTGTACAGGAATATTCCTCCTAGCTCATCATGTAAATTAGTTATTCCAATTGCTTCGGAAACTGGAACACTGACCTTAGCCCGAATATTTACTGCTCGTAAACCCAGTCAGTGATCCTCATGAGGTAATCACCAGACATGGTTTTCACTTCAGAGGTGTGCCTCGTCAAGGTTGCTTGGAGAAACGTCTTGCCTTTTTACCGGCGTTGGCACCATCGGTTGTGCTGTGTTGACAACCCGATGGAAGAACTGTTCCATTTTTATATTTTCAATTCATATCAGCAAAGTAATCATTACTGTCTCCAAGTCAATGAGAAGGTGTGTCCAAACGTTTGGCCTGTACTGTATGGTGCTGCACAAAAATAGTTACATTTGTAGCTATTGATGTAAGAACATAAGTGTTAACATCAAGAACATGATGGAAATGGATGGATATCAGCTGGTAAATTACAGCTAAAAGCTACTGCAAAAACAAACTATCAAATAATAATACATTACTTAGGATACAATATTCGTTTTATTTCACAAAAGCATCCGGTTCTTGGAGAAAGGTAGTTGATTAGCCCTGCACTACTTTTTTAACAGAACATTGGGCAGCACGCTGGGTCTGGAGATCCAAGTTCGAGTCTTTGTTGGGGGAATCTCTATGTGGAGTTTGCATATTGTCCACGTATCTTGTGTGGGTTTTCTCCATGTACTCCAGCTTCCTCCTACATTCCTAAAACTTTGCGTGCTAATTGTAGACTTTAGATCACCCACAGGTTGGCTGGCGACCAGTCCAGGGTGGACCCTGCTTCTCAGCCGAAATCAACTGGGATAGGCTCCAGCTGACCTGTAACCCTAATGAAGCCTCGCGCTGATTCATTACTCATCTTTCAAAATGTAACATTCTCAAAAGGTGGAAGGCGTACTTATTGATTTCAGCAAAATACTACATCCACGAAGTACAATGGCTTACAAAACAGCCCTCCTTTAGCATTATATTAAAATGATCAACCATATTTGTCCTCCCCACATCCTGGAGCCTTGGTTGTTTGCAGTGTTTCCTAAAAACAATCATATGAGGCTATATGGCGGCGCCCAAATCATTCACACGAAGCATGCTGCTTTATTTGATGTCTATTTGATGAGTTTCCTTTTTGATCTTTTCATTGTTTTAGCAATTGCATGCCTGTGGGGCAGGGGTGCCCATTTCATGATGTATGAGCAAAATATCCAAGTCTGACAGAACTCTGGATCAGTTCAAAGGCTGAAAAGGTTGCATTTTGTGCAGGAAGGGATGGCAAAGGATGGGATAGATACTCAATCATCATCATGAATAATTGTATTTTTAAAAAAATCTCCCTTTTCCTTCCAAAAGCCTCCATCGTGACCGTCATTCGGCTGGTCAATGACGCAGTCGACACAATCGAAAGTGAAGGTAGCATGTCTCATCCACTTTGTGTCTCATCGCTGACTGTTCTGCTCTTATTTCCTGCTCGACCTGTGCCACTCCTGCCTGGGTCTTTGTTTTGGTCACTGAAGTCTTTAATTCATTTCTTAAGTTTGTGATTTACAGGGAGGGAAAAAAGTATTTGAACCCCAGCTGATTGTGTAAGTTTGCCCACTAACAAAGAAATGATGAGTCTATAATTTCAATGGTAGGTTTATTTGAACACTGAGAGACAACAATGACAAAAAATACAGAAAAATGCTTTTCAGAAAGAGTTATAAATTAATTTGCATTTCCGTGAAGGAAATAAGTATTTGATCCCTTTGCAAAACGTGCTTCAGTACTTGTTGGCAATCACAGAGGTCAGCTGAGAGGTGGTTCTTGTAGTTGGCCACAAGGTTTGCACACATCTCAGGGGGGATTTTGGCCCACTCCTCTTTGCAGATCCAAGTCATTCATGTTTCGTGGCTGATGTTTGGCAACTCCAACCTTCAGCTCCATCCACAGATTTTCTATGGGATTAAGGTCTGGAGACTGAATAGGCCACTCCATGACCTTAATATGCTTCTTCTTGAGCCAATCTTTTGTTGCCTTGGCCGTGTGTTCTGGATCATTGTCATGCTGGAATACCCAACCACGACCCATCTCACCCAACACTTGACGGTACATGGCCCGATCCATCCTCCCTTTGATGCGGTGCAATAGTCCTGTCCCCTTGGCAGAAAAACACCCCCAAATCATAATGTTTCCTGTCCTCGGATAAGCGGAAGAAAATGAATGGATGAATGAATGGAGATTATTATTACAGATAATTATTAATATTGTGGTGGCAGAAGCTCAGTCAGAACAAAAGGGTCCAACAGGCAAAAACAAATCTTATTGAGTTGTTGCGCAGATGCTAGTCTGCTGCTTGACTCCTGTCAAGGTGCTCTTGAGCATAGCACCAAACTCCCCCAACCCTCCTTCATTTGTGCACCCATCTGTCCTTGCATGCCTGCATGTGTGTGGTCTGGTTCTGTGGGGTGTTCAGCACTCAGTATAATTCACCCCCCACTCAAAATTCCATTAGATCCCCCCTAATTTTGTGAGTGTACCCTTTTACAAAGACATGAACAGTTCCATCATTTTGGGGGGTTGTTTTATTTCAGTGGAGAGGACAGGATCAGCAAAAAATCCAATACAAAACATAAATAAAGGAAATGAGGACAAAATAGTTCTGCAAGAAGCTCGATGAGAAAGAGACCACTTTGGGCAAGATCATTTAAAAACGGACCAAATGCAATCAATCACCCTTGCTAAGGAACTCCATGCAAGATTCCACCTGGAAGGACATGGGATGGTATTAGGAAAGGTAAAGGACCAGCCCAGATTTCCACATGAGGAGCTAATGTGAGCAACCCTGATGTTTAACTACAAGAAGGTCCGACCTCTGTGCTCGCCAAGGGTTCCTCCACCGAGCACCCTTGGCGCCCTTTTGATGATTTTTTTACATTCCATCCCTCTCCGCTAAAATATGTTTTTGTACGAGAGCGAGCATACAAAATCAGCAATAAATCATTATTGCCAAGAACGTCTCTCAGGAGAGCTCAGACCTTCGCCAAGGAGGAACTTCTTCCAAAAGTGAGAAAATAAATGATGCATCGCTGTTTATGTATACATCATAGCTGTTAGATAGCAGCCTACTTCCTGGTTTTTAGACGACAAAAACCAGTCTGGTCACGTAATGACTGGGGGTAGAACGTTCCATTCCTAATCATAGTAACTTACTTATCTGGATCCGCACCCATCTGGATCCTGAATGGGACAAAACCTGTTTTATTTATAACTGTTTGTTGCATTTTGTCAAAAAGAATTGTGTGAATAAGATCGTGCAGACATAAACGTGTGCTCTGCAACGATGGATCCCGCGACATACAAATGCTTCACGCCTCTGATGTTGTTCTTCCATCTGACGGTCATGGACCAAAGTCATAACTACAATGGAGGTGACAACTACAGTATCCGTCTGTCCTTCCATCTATCTACAAAAAATGTGGCCAAGCAGTCTTACTGTGAAGCACAACATCATGGCTACCTTGCAAAAGCTTCTGTCTCCCCCAAAGCAGCACTCAGATGATGTAACTCCTGTATATCGATCGTGATTACTCATATGTTATGAGTATTCTTCATTTTTATGAGTATTTATTACCCATTTTTATTCACTGCAGTTACTGATCATGCGGCATCATAACATAACAGAAGAAACCATCTTACTCGCGGAGCAGGCCTAGAACCACGTTCTGATACGTGAAAGAGGACGAACAGAACCCTACGTGAGCAAACACTCGGAGACGGAGGCGATTCAAAATGCCGGAACCCGGGCTCTGTTGGGTCAAGATAGCGCCACACGGCAGAAGGGAGAGCGAAAGCTAAAATAAGATGTTGGGATTTCACGATCGAGGGAGGAACGAGAGGAGAATGGGCAGGCCCATCAACAGCAGCGATCCCAGTAATAGACAGGTAGTAGATGGTCGAGGAACAAGACAGAAAGCAAGCTCTTGGCTTTGGGGGCAAAGAGAAACCAGACCCCAGACTCTCGGGTTGCTTGTCGGTGTCCGTAGAGGGTAGAGGGAGAAAGAATACTTTTATCCCCGTGCTGGTCAGGCTGCTCTGAAACGCCAACCTCCGCCTCTGTCCCAGACTTTCTTGTAACAGCGCACAGAATCCATGACTCCGCTGTAGCATCCGTTAGCATTCAATGCAATTTATCCTTAATGATTGTCGCGACAGGGGAGGGGTTGAGACCCAAACAGCAGCTGAGCTTCTTATGATGTTCGTTTTGGCTTCCTTGGTGACGGGGTTCCTTTTCCTGTTCTTTGGCGCCCTTTGACTGAATATTCATGGGGGTGTGAACTGTACATACACCGTACTGCATGTCTGAGCCTGCATGTATGGTTTTGAGCATGTGTAAATTAGAGAAACACCACCAAAATTGGAATTTTCATTTTTATTATGTAAAATGTGATCATTGGAACAACCCAAAATGAATCACACGTTCATGTGTCTGTTTTTGTTATTCAGTATCTTCATTGAATTTGTTTACTAAATACAAAATGCAATTGCATGCGACAGCGGACAGGAAAAAGAACAATTTGGTGTATTCTTTTGTTTTTGGTGGATAACATTTACCTAGTGAGCATAAAAAGAGTAGTCATAAAGCGTTGCTGAATGAAACCTGCAGATGCCCTTCCCTCTGTCTTCTCCCGCCCCTTCCATCCATCAGTCTTCTATTGACACGTTTCTCTGCTGCAGCCGCGAAGGGTAGACTTCATGCCACTTGAACTCCCATCGATGCAATCCTACGACCGTTTTATTGTTGCTGACGCTCACACTTGATTGAGGTGTAAATCTCAAGGTCAGGTGGTAACACTTCATCTGACCTTCTCTTGCCTCTTAGCCCTACCAGGAAAACACACAGCATGTGAAATGGTTTGGTCTGACCGAGCCCTGCAGGAACAACCACATTGGCAACACACCCTACACTCCATATTCCTTACCACTCAAACCAACCGACGCGGGTTCTCCCTAAAATACGAATGCTATGCAGCCTCTCCAAAAGTAGGTAGTGGTCTGAGTCTACTCCTTGTCCTTTGTATACAGTGGTGTGAAAAACTATTTGCCCCCTTCCTGACTTTTGATTCTTTTGCATGTTTGTCACACAAAATGTTTGTGATCATCAAACACATTTGAATATTAGTCAAAGATAACACAAGTAAACACAAAAAGCAGATTTTAAATGAATGTTTTTATTATTTAGGGAGAAAAAAATCCTGTGTGAAAAAGTAATTGCCCCTGCACCTAATAACAGATAGGGCAACCTTAGCAGCAATAACTGCAATCAAACGTTTGCCATAACTTGCAACAAGTCTTTTACACGCTCTGGAGGAATTTTGGCCCCCTCATCATTGCACAATTGTTGTCATTCAGCTTTATTTGAGGCTTTTCTAGCATGAAGCGCCTTATTAAGGTCATGCCACAGCATCTCCATGGGATTCAGGTCAGGACTTGGACTAGGCCACTCCAAAGTCTTCATTTGGTTTTTCTTCAGCCATTCAGAGGTGGATTTGCTGGTGTGTTTTGGGTCCTTGTCCTGCTGCAGCACCCAAGATGGCTTTAGCTTGAGTTGACCAACAGATGGCCGGACCTTCTCCTTCAGGATTTTTTGCTAGACAGTAGAATTCATGCTTCCATCTATCCCAGCAAGCCTTCCAGGTCCTGAAGCAGCAAAACAAGCCCAGACCATCACACTACCACCACCATATTTGACTGTTGCTATGAAATGCTGTGTTACTTTTACACCAGATGTAACGGGACCTTCCAAAAAGTTCTACTTTTGTCTCGTCAGTCCACGAGATATTTTCCCAAAAGTCTTGGCAGTCATCATTTTGCGTTCAATTATGTTATCTTTGACTAATAGTTAACTTTTTTTTATGACCAGAAACGTTTAGGTGTGACAAACATAAGGAAGGGGGCAAACAGTTTTTCACACCACAGCACAGCTATGGACTTTTGTCATTGATCCTTTTCCCTTGTGCTCTTGTGCATACTGCTTTCCCCAACTCCCTTGCATGTTTTCTTACCAGCACGGGACAAACACTCGTTTGTCTCCCGGTCTACCGACGTAGTAAGCGGTGTTTATATCAACCGTCTGGACGTTGTATCAGTTGCCATCGCTCGCGGTAGAGAACCTCTCGATCTTTTGCCAGCAAAATCGAAATTCTTAAATCTCCTAATGCAACGATTACTTTTCCTGGTAATCAGGTGCATTTCTGAAGGTACTGTTTGGGGAAAGTAACTAGCACCTTTAAGTATAATTGTTGTAATTATTTTGCCCAGCACTAAACGAGTAATATGTCCATCGCAGGGAAGTTTGGAGATTTGGGGCATGATGTTGTTTTTGTTCTTTGGATTCTTTTCACCGATTTTTCTTCAGTAAAAATGTCCGGTTTGCAGTTGCCCTCGGCGTGATTCAGTCCCATCCTGAGTTGTCTTTATTTGTACGTCAAGTACAATAATTCAGCAGAAGTCATGGTATGATCTGTCACTATTTATTGAAAGTTCTTGCTTTTTTTGCAAATAAATGGAATTCACAGTGGGGGGTTGGGTCATTTGGAATGCTTTCATTCTTGCTCCAGTCACTCCACGCGGTAGTAATGGTTAACATCAACACTGGCACTTATTGAGATTGGTATCAATTCCAAACAATATAGTAAGATCAATTAGGTCAAGGAGGAGCCTCCTAAACGTGTAGAAATCAGAGAAAGAGGTGCTCTTTGGAACAGGGAGAGGAAACCTGCCAAAACTACAAAAACCCAAGAGTTGGCTGGTCGAGCCTCCAGGCACGCACACCACCATCCCCAGTTCCTAAGCCCGGTCTCCGAAACCCGAAGGGTGCAGTGGCTCAGATCGTTAGGGCTGAATGTTGCAACCCACCAACCAGCTCCAGCTGCAGCAAAAGGCCCGTCCCAGGAGACTCTCAAGCCAAAAAGGTTTGCGGTTTGCAGCCCAGGGGCTCATTTGAAACAACTGAAACAAATCAAAAACAAGCAAAAATGGTAAAAACAGCGCAAAAGGCACAACGAGAAAAGGGAAGATATGCTGACTCCACACAGTCCAGTATCATAGATCCAAATAACACATCTTGCCAGGTTCATGAGTACTGTTGAGGTCCACGGGTTTAGGATGTTGGAGATGTGACGTCAAAGCCAGAATCTTACACCGCACTTGTTTACCGTCTCACCAAAACATGAACAGTTCAGAACTTCTGTGGTAGGTTTAGTGTAACACAGAGAGACCGAATTTCAACACCCGGTCCGTCATGAACTTCAGACGGGTCCGCACGTATTTTTGGGGTTTTTGCAGGCACTGCTAGATGTCAATCCTTAGAAAAAAGTGTGCTACCAAAGCTTATTTTGGGGACTGTGCTCCCAACTCTCCTGAGATCTTTAACCAGGGTGTGATCCATGATTCCTTATTCTTTACATGTTTGACACACTTAAATGTTTGAGATCAAACAAATTTAAATATTAGTCACAACTGAACACAAAATGAAGTTTTCAAATGAAACTTTTTATTATGAAGGGAGAAACAAAATCCAGACCTACATGCCCCCTAAGCATAAAACCGGCTGGGCCAGCCTTAACAGCAATGATTCTCTTGCAGCGCTGTGGAGGAATTTTGGCCAATTCATCTTTGCAGAATTGTTGCAATTCAGCCACATTGTAGGGTTTTCCCGCATGAACCGTCAGGTCAGGTCTTTGACTAGGCCGCTCCAAAGTCTTTGTTTTTCTTCGGCCATTCAGAGGCAGACTGCTTGGAGGGTTTTGGATCATCGTCCTGCTCAAGTTTGTTTCGGCTTGGATGAACCTTCTCCGTCAGGATTTTTTGGTAGACAGCGGAACTCGTGGTTCTGTGGCATGGACTCGACCAACTTGTGGCACCTTTCAGATGTTATTCCATTCCAAGATTCTTTAACAACATTCCACAATTCATTGGTTTTGCTTCAGAAACAGTTTTTTTGAAAGCTCCCCATTGGATTAAGGTCCGGGGGATTGGGCTGGCCCCTGTATATAACGTAACAAGATTTTGCTGGTTTATTGTGTTTAGTGTGTTTGGGGTCATTGTCTTGTTGAAACACCCATTTCAACAGCATGTCCTCTTTAAGTATTTTGACGTATGAAAACGGATCCATGATCCCTGCTATGGGATAAGAAGGCCCAACACCATGTTAGGAGAAACATGCCCATATCGAGATGCTTGCACCACCATGCTTCATTGTCTTCACTGTGTACTGTGGCCTGAATTCAGAGTTTGGTGGTCATCTCACAAATTGTCTGCGGCCCTTGGACCCAAAACTTTTACACATACAATTTTACTCTCATCAGTCCACAAAATGTTGCTCCAGTTCTCCTTAGCCCATTTGATGTTTTCTTTGGCAAATTGTAACCTCTTCTGCAAATGCCTTCTTTTTTTTAACAGGGGGACTTTGCGGGGGATTCTTATAAATAGATTGGCTTCACACAAACATTTTCTAACTGTCACAGTACTTACAGGTAACTTCAGACTGTCTTTTTTCATCCTGGAGCTGATCATTGGTTGAGCCTTTGCCATACTGGTTATTCTTCGATGCATGTTTGGTTGTCATGAAGCAATAAAAAATACACTAATAAAACTGATTAACCCAGTTAGTTACTTTGGACTGCTGTTATTGTGAACACTACTGCAGGTTTGGATTGTTTTTCTCTTTTGATAATGAAAGGTTTCATTTAAAAACTGCGTTCAGTTTTGTTGTCATTGACTAATATTTAAATTTGTTTGTGGATCTGAAACATTTGAGTGCGACAAATCAGGAAGGGACCAACACTTTTTCATTCTACTGTGCATGACCTGTCGGGTGCCCTGTCGGTTTCAGGACGGGACTAATGTGTGCTCGTTATGTGCACATAAATCAACACTCAATCGAATGCAATTTCATTGCTAAACCAACATTTTTTTTCCCGGATATTCCATTGACCTCCAGCGTGGCAGGAATAATTTAGTTACTGGACGAAACCGTACGATCACGCTGTGAACACAAGAGGGCAGCACAGCGTGTAGCAGGCAAGTAAACACATAAACAACAACCGTCACCTCAGCAACTGCCGCAAAGCATGCTGGGACGCACCCCCAGCACGCCATGCCTATTGGTATTTTTACTACTACAACTTGACTTTTGTGTTTTCATATTGTACTTCAGCCCTCCCCCAAGCGTGTGTCCCTTTCCAACTAATGTTGCATTTTTGAACCTGACTTTGGTGTGCTGCAATTTCCCATGAGTCATAGCATGCTGTGATTCAGACCTTCCTCGTGTGCATGTCACAGCTGTTGAGGTGCAGGTCCTTTTCATGTGTTTGACTTTGACTTTGTGCATTGTCGCCGTTTGCCTGCGTGTAGCACGCACACTTGACGCCGTCGCAATTTTGAGCCAATTCCGTGATGAACGCTCCGGACTGCGACTAACCTTCTCCTCTTCTGCCGTCCAGCATACCACTGGGACACTTCCGACTGGATGCCGAGCAGCAGGTTGTCGGACATCGAGGAGGTCCCGAGCCACAAATCGCGCGGCAGAGACGATGTAGCAGCACAGCTCGGAGGAAGCCCCCGAGAACTGGAGTCGGACTACTATCTCGGGGGCTACGACGTTGACAGCGACTACCCTCCTCCCCATGAAGAAGAGTTTTTCAGCCAAGACCAACTGCCTCCTCCTTTACCCGGTGGAGAAGACTACGGAGAGCCCCATGCCAACCTGCCAGTCTCTAAGGAGAGCACCTTGAGTTCCGTCAGCACTGGACCTCAGCACGGCAGAGCTCATTTCCACCTGAGTCAGTACCTCCCTCCCCACCATCTTCCCGTGGCGGAGGCGGTGCTTGGGGACTCGAGTACTTTGCCATGTGGGGTTACCCCCCATGACGCTGCGTCTCTAAATACGTGCCTGTCCGTCAGAGCATCGTCAGCGTCGGGCCCCGTCGGGACGGATGATCCCGAACACGGCAGAAAGCTGAACAGTATGGACCAGCTGCACCAAGGCGTCACCATCATCACGGATTTGCAGCAACAAACAGAAGTGTGACTGACTGATAGGCGAAGTCTCGCAGACGAGATGCACGCCATTTGTCGCTGCAGCATTTCCAGCCAATGACCTTTTAGTATGCAAAAGTGTTATTTATGAAACGTTGGCGTTTTGGGCGCCAAACAAATCATGACCCCAACCGTCCTTTTCCGGATGTGCAGGAAAGTAAGAAGTACCCTTTCTGTCTCACGTAGGAAGTCGTTCCACACCAGAAGAACTGGAAAGAGAACGTGAAGAGAGATGGATCTGCACGCGGGTGGTGTTCCGATGTGCAATGAAGCACGGGAAGGATTACCCTGCAAGTGACAAGGTTGGTTGTTTTCCTGCTGACTCTCAGACGCCAAAGGAGTACTTCTTGCTGGAAACATTTCAGCAGCATTTCCACCACCAAGTTTCCATTTCATGGTTTTCCTTCTTGTGAGTGTTTGTGCGGATCTTGTAAGCCAACATGAAGGAACTTACGAATGTACCCCCCTGAACCTTGACGAGTATTGTACGAGAGCTAAGGGCTGCTGTTGTTGCTACTGTATTACATATTCTAGTATACAGATTCTAGTAGTTGTGGGTTTGCATTCTCAGACCACCCACGAGTGGCGAGGAATTGAAACACCCACAAAAACCTCAAGCCATCAAGCCAAACGCCTCCCTCCCTCACAATGCGACCAGCAGGTACACCCAGTAATATACATGCCAGACAGCACTAGCTTATACTCAAGTCTAACCCACAAGGCATGCTGGGTAACCTCCTCTTGTGCGCGTGGGTTAGACATGAGTGTATAATAGTATTGTTCAGCGTTAAGCATCCGCTTTGTCCCCCACAGCTTGCATTCCTGCTACTCTCTGGTTGCTCCGCGAGCGATGAGTGACGTAGCGGTGGCTCAGGCAAAAAACAAATCCATGCACCCAAATTCCCAAAGGTCGGTTAGCAACCACAGTACTCGCAGCTGCAGTCATCTTGTTTATAAAATGTTTTTCTAAGCTACATTTGTGATGTGATGTTTTGTCGAGATGTAAATTCAACTTTATTCCCTGTCCATAAAATGTAGCCCTTGCTTGTTTTGATGTCATTCTTTACTGAATGAAAGGCACTGGAAAGGACAGCTGAAAAGGTTAAAAACTGCAGCTGCTTTATTTGCTCTCAAACACAATTCTACCGCAGGTCCTGAACGGTTCTGCTCTAGTATTTTCCTTTGTAAAATGTGTGTAATCGGGTCCAAATCTCTGTATAGTGTGTATACTGCGGGGGTAATCATTACTTCATCCCCCCCCTGATTTGTTGAAACTTTATTGCTTACAAAGACATGAACAGTTCATCAATTTTGCAGTTGGTTTCTTTGAGAAGAAATACATCCCTAAAAGTGTCATATGCTTGTGGTTTGATTATGAAGCCAGAACATTGGCACAAGGTCTTGGCCATGCAAATAAATGTTGGTATTCGAGAAGAAGATGTGTTGATACATTTGAAAAATAAAACATGGACATTCAAAAAAACACGATTGTTTGATATTTGCATGTGTTTTTTAATATTATTTTTTTACAGTTTATTTTTCAGTACCATTGTTTTTCTGGTTTTGCATAGTTTAATTTATTCCACTTTCAGCTTAAAGGTCATTTGCTATTAGTGAGCGCAGAAGAGGAATGGCTACCCCCCCGCTATTATTCCAGCTGAAAGATTTCCGTTCATTGAAATCTGCACTTTTTGGGAATTTTGCTCATCATCTACAGCAGGGAGGCCAAACTTTTGCCACGGAGGACCGAGACCCTGCAGGTTTTCTTTCTTTGACACAGCAACATTGTAATTATTATTATTATACACCAAAGAACTACGTTACTGGCGTAGCGACACCACACCGCTCAGCTACTAGCCGGCTAAGTGACAGACACTCGCCCACGGTGCCTCAGGCCATCCCCAAAAGGTAACACATGTTGGTACTACTGCTACCGTCTTTTGGTTTTTGAGTTTGGAAAAGAAAACGCTAGGTGTAGTGTTTGTTTCTATGTGAAATCCATGTGCCCAGGAAGGAAGTTCCGGTAAAAATACTAGGTAAGTATTACATGGAGGGTTTGGCAAGCTTTCATCAAATTTTGAACGGTAGTGTGTAGGATCAGGTTTTTTGCAGAAAAAAAATTCTGTCCCCAAAAGGAGGTATGACAGAAAATATCACAGAATTAGATAATTGAATACACGTTCTCATAAAATATGTCTCCTGCCGTGTCAGTGCTAGTTCCATATTTTCCTTTGGTCGGCCAAACACCCCCGCAATAAAACCCATTCAAAATGGAGAAATGCTCTTTCATGCAGTACCGCCTCCGGTCTGCGGGGGCAACAAAGAGGCATAAGCGACACGGCAGTAGAGGAAGACTCGCATTTAATCAGATACGACTCTAAAAAAAAAAAGAATAGCCACTGAAAATGTGCCTTTTAACAAAATATGCATATACCAAAAATCATCTCTCATCACGCAAAATGTGGGAATCAACAAGACCACTTGGCGATAATGTTTTACTGTTTTCTTTTATTTAGACAAACCCAAATAAAAGGCACATAAAACATTGTGCATGTATACATAGTTATTCTCCATGAACATACATTTTAAAAAAATGTAGGAATGTTTTCACTTTCTGCTAATCAGAAAGCCTAGCCTTCATATATACAAAACTTGCCATTGTTAATGATCTAATACAAAATGTTTTTGTAATAAAAAGATTTTTTTTCTTGCATGTGTCTATCATAACTAACTAACGAGTCCTCTGATTAGAACACTTTGTACAAAGATATACATTCATGTGCATTCACAACATCTTCCAAAATGTAACTTCACAAAATAGTAACAAAAAATGTTTTTCTCCAAATTGCTTTGTTTTCTTTAAATTTCCTTATCGATTAAAAAAAAAAAGGACACAGTTACTAAACAACCGTGTCTCACAATCATAAGACATTTCATAACATACAATGCTAATGCCATAGTTTGGTTGTCAGTCAGATGTCTGCAGCCATTTAAAAAAGAAAAGTATTCCTTCACAGTATGTTTTCATTTTTCATCACATATCGCGTCTTGAGGAGGAAGCATCAAAGTGGAAAAGTCTTGCAAAGTATTTCAGGCACACTCGTTTACGGCCACTAGAGAAGGACGTATGACAGCACATGCTTGGTTTACCCTAGTTTTTGTTTTTTTTTTTAGTGTTTTGTTTTCATAAAATGTCACTATCTTCTAACAAAAATGTTGTTTAACTCAAACCTACAAAGGACAAGCTCAGCCATCCCACATGCAACGTGAAAAAGCAAAAAACAGATTCGATGAATTCGATCTCCAAAACCAGAGTGCATTCCACATCGGAGCATTTCTCTCGTATGACGGCGCCAGAATGCAGATGCAACTTTGGGGAACTTCCCATCGTTTGCTGCACAAACTCCTCATATTGAAACAAATAGTATTTGATCCCCTGACAACTTTGTAACCTTGAGCCTTACAAAGACACAGCCAGTCCAGAAATCTTTATGGTAGGTTTGATGTGAAATCAATCTAAAAAAGTATTTGATCCCCTACCAACCGGCAAAAACGTAGACTCCAACAGACTGGTTATGTGCCCATTAAGCACCGATTAGTCCAGTTCAGACACCTCAGAAACAATATCCTCCAAGACCAGAGACCTGTCAAAAGGACCACCATGACAAGAATGCTGTCATCCAGGTGAGGGGTTTGGATTATTCTGAGAATAATTGCATTATTAATCCCACCATTACCTCCAATGATGCAAAGTTTGGAGCATCGGCAGCAGTTCTTTTATGAAGATACGGCCTGAATGCTTCAGACAAAGCTTGGGAGAAGGTCAGACGTGACAACTCAGCTCCACTAGATGCATTTGGACACAGACAAATGCTGAATACGAGTCCAACAATAACATTTGTCAAACATGGAGGTGGAAACATTCCGTTTGGGGATGTTTCTCGAAGCAAAATCCCCCCTGAGAATTGTGCAACCCTGGTGACCCACTACAAGAAACGTCTGACGTTTGTGCTCGCAAACAAGGTTCTTGCTTTGGGATTCAAAACGGATTTCCCACAAATTACTTTACATTCTCTCTCTGTTACCACAAAGCTACCATAAAAACGCTGGACTGTTCTTATCCTTGTTAGGAGGTAAAGTTGGGGTTTGTTGGACAGTGTGAGGCTGAATGACAGAAGAAACTAGAGCTGCTTTCAGGGCGGACAAAAACAAGCGCTAAGCCTGCGTTGGGGTAATCGTGTTACTAGGCAGAGGTCTAAGTCTGAAGTCTTAAATCCCAAGTCGCAAGTAAAGACGTGCCAGTCCAAGTCAAGTCAAGTCAAGTCAAATCTGAAGTCATGGGCTTGAATTCCTTGTAAGTCATCAGCATTGTTAGTGTTTACCAAATAAAATGCCAACAATAAGAACTAAATGACAATGGTCACATCAGTCCAATACTTTGGACTAGTCTCATTGAAAATCCCAAGTATTGTCAAGTCATCAGACTAAAGTCCAAGTCGAGTTGCAAGTGTATGATGAAATTGTCACGTTGATTCCATCAAAATTGCAACTCAAGCCCGACCCTCACACTCAGCAAAAACCAAAAGACAAAGAACAAACTTGACGGTTCCTCGTTGGCCTCGATGCCATGAAGCAGTTCAAAATTAGAAGCCAGCGAAGACATCGTACCAGGCGATCCCATTTGAGGTTTTTCCACACTCACTAACGAGCCAAAAAGTGTTGGGAGTCTTTGTCCTGACATAAAACATTTCCCGACATGAAATAGATGAACCTCTAGTACTGCTCCCCAGCGTATCGGCCTCTTCTTCCAACGCTGACCCAATTATTTGTAGAGTTTCAAAAGAGGTTGTCATTTCGTATCTGCTTCAATTTGTCAACTCCTTCCCAATAAAAGCCTCCATTGACTATGTTTTTCATATGAAGTGTTTATTGACAAGGGGTTCTGGTCTTACTGCTACCATAACAGCAGAGAATACCCTGCAAAGTCACTCCCAGACAAGTCTTTCAAAGGGACCAGGTTTCTGCACAAATACCATCTTTCACCCCAAGTCAGTAAGAAATCATAAATATGTAATAACGCTTAAATGTCGATGTCTTTATGGTTCTCCGACCATATCTTACTTTTTGGGTTTTTTTTACCGAGCATTGAGATTTCGCACTTTGTCCAGTTGTTCCGATTCCATCCGTCCATGGATCATCTGACATAATCGTGAGTACCTTTTCATACTTGAGGCCCATTTCAGGCTTAAACCCGGATTATGAACAATGGTAATTACTAAGTGATAAGGGGGGGTCTGGGGCTAAACCACTTTTAAAGCAAATGCTGATCTGAAATTGGAGAACATCAACGTCAAGCTGTTAGGATTTGAAGGTGTGGGAGGGAGCTGAGTGTTAGAAATACTTTCATGGGCGTATGAATTACTCGCTATTTTTTGCTATGTGCAACATTTTATCTTGTCAAGGAAAATGCTCTGTAAATGAAATTTGGATGTAACTTCGAGTAGTCAGTGTACAGCCTGTATAGCAGTAGAGGTTTACCGTCAAAGGCGTACCGCCTTCATCCTGCGGGGCGGAGTATTTTGGGGCCCCCTTGCAGGACACCACTGTGGTAGACATTCAACATTTGTCAGCCCTTGAGGGCTGGACAACTGGACCATGAACCCAAGCGGTGCCCCGGACCTCGGACGTGCGATTAAGGTCTAGACATACCCGGCCCCGCCATCACCTTCTGCTTTCGCGGCAAGGTACTGGTCATCATGGGGGGCTGTTTGGGGAGGTTATGACGGACGGGCACAGCAGATAGCATATGCGTATAGCATGTTGTCTTGGTACTCGCTCGCGTGCTACTGGGGGTGGAAGAGTCGATCCAACAATCGACAGTTTTGTGTTTATTTTAATGTTTTCTAAAGAAAACACTTGTTTTGTGGTTTGTATTGTAACATTCTAGATATATTGTTTAAAAACAAAACACTTTGAAGGCAAAAAGGATTTGAATAAGAGCTAATAAGCTTTTGTTGACTCAGTTTGCATTGTTGCATGAGTCATATGGAAGAAAATTGTTATGTGGATATTGTTACATGGTCCATCCATCCATCTTCTTCCGCTTATCTAAGGGGCAGAAGCCTTATTCCCTTTTCCCGGCTAGGCGTTCCCAGGCCAGTTAAGAGACATGGTCTCTCCGTGTCCTGGGTCTTCCCCGAGGCCTCCTACCGGTCTACCCCAGGGAGGCCATGCATTTTCTTGATATCACAATGATACCGAAGGTTGCAATATCACTCATAGCTAATTTAAACAAATAACATTTTCATTGGCTCATAAATCTGTACTGCTGTGCACTTTGTGTCACCCACAGCCGTACACTGACTACTTTACAGTATGTCGGCCTTGCATTTATTTTGTGTAAAAAAGCAATTAAAAATGTGTCTTCTTTTCTGCACATACTAGCTCTTGCATTGCTTTCTGTGGTATAAAGTCACACTGGCACTCCCATTGTCAAAAGGAAAGAAAATAGTGTTCTGTATTTACAAAAAAGACATTGAAAATATATAGGAATAAACTAATGTCAGTAACCATTCAGTTTTACTTGCATTTATTGGATCATATGCTTGTTCACGTAAACATCCCTACCAACTTTGGGCTTGCCTTGTTAACGATCCATGACCTTCTATGGAAATACTGTGTATTGTTCTCTACAGTTTAAAAATCAATCTACTTGACATTTGATAATACTGTCTTTTTCCCTCCTTGCTGTACCTTCAGATGTCACGCTCTTATATAAATACTACAAAAAAAAAAAATCACAAATAGAAGTGTGGACCATCCAACAGAGATGACAAGTTGGATTCCAAACAGATCGCACCAATTTCTGAAACATCAACAAAATCCAAAACATAAGCCCTGCTTTTCTAAGAACGCTGTTTTTCCACTTAAACTGTAAAATACATAAACTATTAAATACTGATTAGTCCTAAAAATAGTGTAAAACAAATCTTCTCAGGAAGCATTCGTCACACACGCCAGGAATCCGCCTTGGGTGCTGGAAGGTCAAACACCCTGCTTTGGAAATCGTCTTTCCCAATCTTCACTGACAACTACACACAACCTCGGGAAGCGTGAAAAATGACCTTGTGTAACCGCAGCTTCCCTGAATCCTAACAAGCACTCTCGCGTGTAAAAACGGCCACGCAAACAAGAGACACGTGTCCTGCGTGCACACCGATGCCGGCTAACCGCCTGATAAAAACATCCAAGCCTGTTCTGTTGGAAAACATTGGAGTTATAAGGACCGGAAAACGAAAAGGTGTAGGAGGATGAACGCGTGGAGCAAAAACCACGTTGCATCTGACGCTAAGCCGGCGGCGGTCGACTTCAATGTATTTGATGTCCGCGCTACTTCGAAACATATCAATCAAAGGGAAGCGTGTTACTTGTGTAAAATCTTTGGCATAAACGGTTGCTTCAACTTGAAAAAAAACCCCAAAAAGACCATCTGAAATTGAACAGAAGGTCTTCATGAATATGCGGCAGGGTGTCCCATTGATGGATTAGAACAGGGATTCTCAACTGGTGGGTGGGTTGGGGGTCTTTGCCTGGACGAAACAATAATCACGTTAGTGAACTGGGCTACGTGGCAGCCGCGTAGCCGTTGCAAACGGTCCCTTTAAAGAGAACCCAGACAAGCAATTTGAGGGCCAATGATGGCTCCCGCAGCCAAAACAGTCGAGAACCACTGGATTAGATCATTGTGTGTTCGAGTGGTACATTAATCTCCACTAATGTACTGTATGCCAAAAAAATGTTGACCTTTTCCTCCCGAGGAGCTTTGAGATTTTCTTTGAGCAAATTCATAAGGGGGACTAAGTGTCAGAGCAGTTACTTCAAAAAAGAATTTTGCATCAATGTGATGAACGGGAATCAACGTATACAGCGGAACCCGTTTCAGTCGACGTCCCGCGGCTGACTCACGTCGACATAACCGAAAATAAGCGCATGTTGCTTGCGACCTTCGCCGGAGACATACATTTTCCAACCTTCATTTGTGGCCAAATTGAAACGGGTGCTTTTTGTTGGATGAAAAGAACGGCTGAGAAGAAAGGACCTCGGGTCATGTGACACAGCTTTAAGAGGTAAGTGGCATTTCCTTTCCTATTGCCCGCTTTTTCATTTCAAGGACCACGACAGATTAAGCAGGCACTTTTTTTTTTAGTAATCTAAGTACAGGATGGACCGGGACTGGATGAGTACGTCGACAGAAGCAGGTTCCAATGTATAGCGCTGTTCTACCTTCGAGGTACGGAAAGCACTTTTACCTCATTCGCTACTGATGATGCAGCACCAAGAGCAGCATTGTGCTCAAAAGTACGTCAACAGCCGTCACGAGGGCACGGAGGACCGAACCACAACCACTTGAGCAATGCCAGCCTAATTCATTCTTGGGACATTGAAATCATTGCCTTTTCAACTTTTCATGTCGATACCCTTAGGCAATGACTAATAATCTATGATGGGGTACAGCTGTATATTTTCTAGGAAGGCATGCCCCTTCGGACACATTGGTATATTATTATTAGGCAGTCACATTTTCAACAGTTGCTATGAAAAAAATCTCTACCAAGGTGGTGAAGATGGCAGAACTTGAGATAGAAAAGGCATGCTCTCCATGGGCCTCATTGCAATGTTAAGTGGGCCGGTGATATTCATGGGCATCGGGGTGGTAATCGCCACAGGGTGGGCGATATTCATGTGGGCAGTGGTAGGGATATTGACAGAGGCCAGGTTGACAGGGCCCAGGTTGACTGGGTTTGTGATGTTGACCGTGCTGGTGGTGATGTTCATCTGAGCAGCAATGGTGACCGGGTTGCTGGTATTGCCACCTCGGTTTATAGCGGAGGTGATGGCTGCGGAGTTGGTCACTGGCGTCGCCGTGGCAGAGTTGTTATGTAGGTTGTTGGCATCTATGATAAAAAAAAGAAAAAAGAACAGAAGATAATAGCCCAGTCACCCAGATAAACATTTCACAACTTCTAAGTAAAACTGTCCAATCAGCACTTCGCAACTTACCCGGGTCAGTGAAAATGTACAAACATCATGTCAACATTTTGCCAACTGTAGTGATTTTGCTGGAGAAACCTACCTTTATGAGAGTTGTCAATTAGGACTTGGAAGGAGTTATTTAAAATCTCTCCTACCGTCAACTCACCTAAGGGGTAAATTCAAAAAGCAGGATCAATAGACTAACCGGCTAACTGATTTTTTTTTTTTTTTAACATAAATACATTGTAAAAAAAAAAAAAACATCTCTACAGATAAACTCTGTGTGCAGGGGGCTAGATGAACACTAGAACACATGACTGTAATACAAAAATCCAATTATTTTATGGGCAATAACATTGTGGGGCCACAGGGACACTGTCAGTTGCACCATGTCTGATTCATCTGGAACATACTATCAAACCTACAACTGGTCAAACAAGCAGTTAAACAATCAACCCGGTGAAAAATAACGAATAACGTCTAGTGTGCATCTAGCCTGCATTATGGTCCAGTTTGTGGTTAATTCTAATCTACTGATCCTGCTTCATGAACTTTATCCTTACACTGGCACAGCTATGCAACTCCACATACATGGAGGAACCTTAATACATGTCACCACATGCGTTTAAACCTGAGTGACGTAACTAAAAACTGGCCACTTGTGTTCATGATGAAATGTTTAGGGGGTTCTGCTACCAACTACAGGACTGGATTACCTTTTCGTGGCCCTGAGTGGTTCCACTGCCAGTCACTTATTCCTATTCAAAAATACAGACACATGAGGGGTTATAATAGCACAGGGCAGCAACGCCATCATCTGGGAGCTTTTGGTTGGAATGAAACAAGGGGATTAATAGTCTTTCAGTTAGTGGGAACAATATCCTAAAGTGTTTTTTAACAATCATGTGGCCTTATCCAAAATACGCGAGGGTACAACATGGGCAACGCAGTCTCATCTTTAATTCTAAAGTTGTACAAGTCCTGCCTGTCGGGAAGTGCAGAACAGTTGGCACCTCTCATGAAAAATGCAACACAAATGAGCCAACTGTAAACCGCCGTTCATCACCGTAAAAATACACCTTAACTGTTGCTGGTGCTTAATTGTGGTTCAAATTTATACCAATTAAATGTCCACACTAAAAATGGCAAAAGTGCATTTTCAATTTGGACTGTCAGTATGCTGCTACCTGATCGCCCATGTTAAATTGTCATAAAGTGTCCGTGAATGTAACTTGTCTTTACAGTTCTGTATTGGAGACTTAAAATATCGCTTTTCTGTATGCGCAGAAGGTGCTGCTGCGGGACGACTTCCATCCAAACATCACTCACATACTGCTCCATCCTGTTAGTGACTGATAGGAGCAGCGGTTTTAAAAACCACATTACAAAATTGTCAATAACTACATACAATTTGATGTAAATGCATATCAATTTTGAAAATAAGGGTGATTAGTTTATTGTCGGGATGTCCCGATCCACATGTTTGGCATCCAATACAATTTGTTAATAGTCTTGCCGATCCAACCCCGAACTATTTTTTTTTTACCAACTTTTGTCAAAAATGTACATTTGTGGAATTGAATATGGTTATTAAAGTAGCTCTTCAAAGCATTAAAAATAATCCAACCAAAGCACTGCAATTTTTTATTACACTGCATGACCAACAATATTGTTTGGCTTTTGTAACAAACACCTGTGAGTCAGGTCCCTAATGAAACTAAACGTCCCTTCAATAAAAACTAAACTAAACTAAATGGGCGTGCAAAATACTGCAGACAGGCGTATATTGTGTTGTTCCAGGCTGCTGTTTAGCGTGAGGGCTATTGAGGGTAGTGGTGTTCGGCCTGCTGGTTACAGCAAGCGTTTGGAGTCACGTGCGTAGAATAAGAAAACGTGGAAGTCTTTTCCGGGGACTGAGCACTAATAAAAAAGGACCGAGTGCTTTGTATCCACATGCAAATGAATTACAGCCAGCCTGACGTCAAATTATTCGGCCGCCATTGCAATACCTTTAGGGTAGGACGAATCATTTGACATGGTTATAGTTCAAACTTTGATGGGTCTATGAATGTGCCATTTTTGTGTGCGTGCGCTAACTTTCTCCAACGCTGCACTTATGTTTTTCCTGTTCTTCTTTCACCTTGTCCTTGCTCCCACATGCTAATCCTGGATAATGTCTGATGACACCATTATGACTGTTTTGTGTGCTAATCTGCATATTCCTCTGTTGCACAACTTCAAGTTAATGTATGCTATCACACTACCCACACATCAAATGTTACGTTAGAATTTCTCTGATAAACAAACTCCAGGCGTGTACCAGTGGAGACTTTATATTTGAGCATTTAATTGATGTTACGACTGGCAGGTTTAAAACGAGAGGACGTTTTAAACCTCACTTCCTGATGCCTTATAAGTTGCGCTAGACATCAGGTTGACAGGTTTTAGCTTGATGGCTAGGATTTGACTCTCACGCACTGGACCCTGGTTTGTGGTCCCAAAAAGGTTGGTGCCCACTGCATAAAACTGCAGAAAGAAGTGAAAGAACAATGTTCTTTGTATTTCTAAACATTGGTTATGCTTTTCATGTTTTCAAGTCACGTTCCGTCTCTCTCATGTTATTCCTCTCGCCTACAGCATCCATTCATTCATTCGTTCTCGATGCCGCTTATCCTCATTAGGGTCGCGGGTATGCTGGAGCCTATCCCAGCTGACTTTGGGCGGGAGGCGGGGTACACCCAGGACTGGTCGCCAGTCAATCGCAGGCTGCAGCATCCATTACATACATATTAGACAATGACAATTGAAAAGATGAATGTGTTTTGTCTAGACTCAAACATACTGTAGCACCAATGTTTGAGGCTGCATGAGTGCTGCTAGCACTGCAGAAAGCGGTGCAATGTTCTTGACCTATATTTGTGTGACCTCATTGAGGGAAACAAATTCCAACATGTACAGTGACATTCTAAAACAGAACACGATGGCTTCCCTTTGGAGGCTGAGCCAAGGCAGTTTTCCCAACATAACAATGATCCCCAAAACACCTCCAAGGGAGAGGCTTCCGTTAATGTAGTTCATCACTGTGGGAGGACAATGTTACTTTTTTTTTCTTTTCAGTTAAGTGTTTTCCCTTTGTTGGGTCTCCCAAGAATAACAGATCGCAGGGCATCAGATAAAAGGAAAGCTGCAACCATCATCAAGTATTAAGGTGGCAGTGTCTCGTTGAGCACCGCCGATAGAAAGCGCATTGTCCGTAAATCAAGGGCGTCTACTAGGCTTATGTTATTTACACCACAGCATGTCTTTCCACACTTTGTGCGTTTACAACTTTCCACGCTGTGCACGTGTGGTTACAGCTCATCTGCTCCCTGTATCATGTGTGGAAGAGCAATTGGCAATTTTGTGGATGCACAATCTTTAGCAACAGGTAGCAGCTCAAACCAGTCTAGAAAAAGAGTATGACTGAGTCTCAGTAACATAAATTCCATTGGCCTTCTTTATTGTATGCAGAGCATTTTTCTTGACCTAACTCCATATTTGCAGTGAATTGTTTACAAATAAAAGTGACTTGACTAGTATGTTGAGTCAAGCCACACTGGGAATTTGCGAGCTTTGCCGGGTGCCTACCTTTGTTACAATGGTTGCTGAAGCTGGCCTGGCCGTGAGTCTTGAGGTGACTTGTGATGTAGGCTGCACTCAGCATTTTGCCACAGATGTTACAGGTGACTTTGCCTTCATGTCTGATCATGTGAGAGCGTAGACGGTCTTTGGTTGCAAAGGCAGATGTACAGGCCTAACAAAAAAAACAACAACATTTATTGATCTTTGTGGACTTATTAAAATGACGGACTGTACTGTGGTTAAATATTATTCGCAACTGTGTCAAATATTTTGGTGCCGACATCATTTTTAACAAACATTTCTTCAGAAGCAAAGGTTCTGCAATTGGTCATAATGCTGAGGTCAGTCTGAGCATGTCATTCATGCATGCATGCATGCGGGCATGCAGCAGAACACACATCTGACTGCTGTGTGTTCGTAAAATCGTATTTGGCCACAAATGTGTCTCAAAAGACTGTGCTTGGGAATTACCGTTACTTGGCACTTGAACGGTCTCTCTGAGGAATGGACATGCTTGACATGACAGCTCAGGTGATCAGGCCTGCACAAAGAAACAGAGACAAATACAAATTTGGATATTGACATTCCCTAGCAACATTTCCTTGATACAAAAAAAACATTTTTCATATATCAGTTACATTTACAGTATTCCAATTATTTTTTTAAATGATTTAAAAAAAAAAACATGTTTGATCTAAAAAGATCCCACATATTACAATGCTTAACAGAGTGTAATACAACAAAAGAAAGGCAAATAGGCACTTCAGAATTGTCCAACGTTTGGCCTGTAGCCATTCTTGTCTATTTTTGGTTGTGTGTTTTGGGTCACTGTCCTGTTGAAGGACCCATGACCTGTGACTAAGACCAAGCTTTCTGGCACTAGGGAACACATTTTTCTCCACAATGCCTTGGTAGTCTTGAGATGTAAATGCAGCCTGCTCAGTCACCCTGTGTTGGATGCAAAAACGCTGCCTTTCAACCTTGTTTCATAAACTACGTATTGGCTGAATGGGTAACTTTTGCATCTCTTAACATAGAGATGATGCACTTCTCCAAAAAAAAAACCCAGAAGCTTTGTAGCTTGTCAATATAAACTGAGGCAAATTTCTTCTTTATTATTATTACTAACTGCGTTTAAATGTGGTCAATATTTTGGTTAAGGTCAATATTCCAGTTTCTGAAACATTAGGAATAATCAGTTTACATGTATTCCTGTATACATGGTAATTGTAATCCATCAGGATATCTCGATCATAACAGCGACGCAAGGACGTCTCGCCGCATGGAGAATGCCACAACGCAATGCGCGTCATTTCCACTTCGTCTCCTGTATCCAAAAACAACCGCAGCACGGCGTTGGTAGCGGTCGCCTTTGGCGGAGGGGAGAGAAGGGATAGTAGATGCATCTAAGCTGCTGGTTTGTTACTTGGCATTGCAGTGGGTTTTTCTGAGGGTCTTTCAAAGTTTGGAAAACCAAACTTGGAAGCCTGCTCTGCAGTGTTTTTGAAATTGGCTTCTATATAACGTTTCCATCATTCACCACACTAACAAGGTGACGTGTTTCCTCCGCGCCCGAAAGTGTGGGGTTTTGCATGTGTTAGCGCCGTGTTATTGCTTTACAACATGCCCAGAACTCAAGTTAGTATTCCTTTTGATAGGGGTATCCCGATAGGTGCGTACATTAACCAACTGGAATAACCCAGGGGTAATAATTGGGTTTAAAAAAAATGGAATGAGCATATTTGTGTTTCTCAAAAGGGCCATGCGTAACCGGGTTATTGTCAATATTCCGATTATGATAGGGTTATTTGACTGCATGTAAACATAGACAATGTTTCGAGTTATTTTATTGATCATTGTGGGTTTTTCTGTTTTTTGCAGAAGAGTACCAACAATTGTATCCACGTCTGTGGGTCAAAGCAGTCGGTCTTTGTATTTAGTTAACACTTTAGTTTAAAACTAAACAATCTTATCTGATAGTCTGTGTCATCATTCTTTTCCCAGGGTGGAAAGGAATGGACGATTAAAAGACATTGCAATTCATTCATTCATTTTCTATACCGCTTATCCTCATTAGGGTCACGGGGATGCTGGAGCCTATCCCAGCTGGCTTTGGGCGAGAGGCGGGGTACACCCTGGACTGGTCGCCAGTCACTCGAAGGGCACATATAGACAAACAAACATTCATACCTATGGACAATTTAGAGCGGCCAATTAACCTAACAAGCATGTTTTTGGAATGTTGGAGGAAACCGGAGCACCCAGAGAAAACCCACGCACGGGGAGAACATGCAAACTCCACACAGAGATGCCCAACGGAGATTCGAACCCTGAACCTCCTGACTGTGAGGCCAATGTGCTACCCACATCCACCGTGCGGCCCTATACTTCATAAGAAACTGAATTTAGCCGTAGAATCGAGACTCTCTGGGCGCATCTGATGAATCGGATCATAACAAAGCTTAGCAAAATTGGAGATGAAAAAACAAAACATGATTTAATTTTATTTTAGTATATATGCTCATTATGTAATTCCTGAGAGCCTTGATTCTCAATATATTTTATTAAGTTTATTCATTAAGTTTATTCTTCCCTTCGTTTTGTCATTTGTGTGCGTGTGTGTATGTGTAAATATATATATATATATATATATATATATATATATATTAGCGTTCTGTTTTTTAGATGTAAGCTGTTTGACAGCTGATTTGACACAAGCCTGGGAAACAGACCATGCCAGCAACCGGTCTTTCGCCATCAACAACATCATTTCCCAACACTGATCCCAAATTGTTTAAATGTTGCAATTACCGGCTGTACAGCATAAAACATTTGCAAAGACATTTCACAAGGAGCAGGAATGACAAGATGGAGAGGGCACAAAAATAGGGAAAAGATCAGTTTTACAGCGTGCTCTACTCTATATATGTATATTTTTCTGTATCAAAATGTATTTAGACCAGGTGTGTCCAAAGTGCAGCCGGGGGGCTATTTGCAGCCCGAGGCTGTTTTGTTTTGTTTTTTGGCCTGGGGCACAATCTAAAAATATAATATAACAACAAAAGTAAAATAAATTTTAAAAAAAGCAAAAATCTGTAGTAATTTTGAAAGAACAAAGTCAAAATATTAAGACAAAAAAGAAAAATGTAAATTCATGAGAATAATCTGAGAATGTCAAGAAAATGTACAAAGATTCTTTAAGACAAAAAATCTGAAAACATTTATCGCGACAACTATTTTACCGCACTGTCCCATGACCTTACTTGTATTTAAGCTCAATAAAGAGCTTCTTCCTACTCCTTTTGGACATGTGGAACTGTCTTATGTGAATATATTCCAATGTAGTATAATTTATACACATGTTCAAATTAAATTCAAAAATTACCATTAGCTTTATCATACCCTTTTCCACAAAGCTGAGACACAGTTTTTTCGCATATTCGTTTAAAAAATTGTGGCCCAATTTATTTTTTACTTTTATTATTCCGACTCTGGCCCTCGCTGGAAAAAGCTGATGATTTATTTAAACGTTTCATTTAAACAATACGCATCATCCTACATACCTGGAGAATCCTTTTCCACATACAGAACAAATGTAAGGCTTGTGAACGCCACCATCATGGGAGCGTGCATGATACGTCATTCGATCCTTCCTCTTAAACCTCTGGTGGCAAATGGGACACTCAAAAGGCTTCTCATCAGAGTGCGACAGCTTGTGCCGATTAAGGTGATAAACATCTCGGAAGGCTTTTCCGCACATATCACAGCCGTGATTCTTCTTCACAGGCTTGGATGGTTTCTTCGGGATACTCTGTTGCTGTTGATGCTGCATCGGAGTCATAATGCTCGTGCCTGTTGCTGTCGATGTGGTGGCTGTGGTCAAGATACCAGCTACAGTAGTGATGTACGAAGAGTTTCCACTATTTTCGCGAGGTACCGTGGCTATGAGTGGCACCATGGTGGGAGCGGTTTGTGTCTTCTTAGGTCGTGATACCATCTTGATGCCGGTGTGGCATGATTCATGCCGCCGCAAGTGGTAACTATCCCGGAAGGCCTTGTTACAGTAGCCACAAATGAAGGGTGTCTTTGATTTCGGTTCCTTCTTGATCATAGCGAGTGGAGGTCCTCCGCCGCCACCTCCTCCCCCAGTCCCGCTGGCCACATTGTCTTTAAGAAGTTCTGCAGCACTGACTGGTGGTTTCTGATCCAACGGTATGGGCAGCACTGGTTTTTGATCAGGTGGCTCTGTTCCAGAATTGAGCAAAGGCAAGAGGCTGTTTCCGGCTACTTGGTGCTGGTGATGGAGGGCCTCATTGGCCTGCTACAGTGAGAAAAACAAATTGATTTTTTTCAGTCAAACAGAACACAAATCAAGCATGTTTGATGTCACCTTTGCAAAGTCTCCAAAAGCAATTATTAAATAGTCGTTTTTTGTTTATCGGGGTTATCGGTTCCAGACCTGATTGTGATAATTGAATTTCCGCAGAGTAGCATTCACTATTCAGTAGGATTCAATAACAATAAATGATATTATTATTATGTTATTATTGTGCCTGTTGCCAGATACTTTAAACCTACAAAAATGCCTTTTCCATCATCCACCTGTGGTGCTGGTCTCACCAAACAATGAGTGACACCTCGAGGCCAATGTAGTAATACAACATGCATACTCACAGCGCTTCTTCCGCCTGGTATTTGTATTTTCGTTCATTTAGCCATTTTGTGTTTGTAAATGTTAAATGCAGGCCTAGAGTAAGTAAAAAAAATTTAAATATGCTTTTTTAAAAATGAATAATAGGTCGTATACAGCCACGGAAAGGAATGTTCCAACCACAATGTAGTGAGCAAAGACTGCAAGTGATCAAGACTTACACCCAGGGATGTCCACTATTGGCTTTTTGCCGATATGCCAATATTGTCCAACTCTCACGTTCCGATTCCAATTTCAACCAAACCAATATTTAACATTACACCTCTCTCCTGTCACGTATCTCCATAACACATATCTGTCGTGAAGCTAACGCTGTAAACAACACTGGGTTGCCTAAGGAAACATCTGAGAAATACTTGGGCATGGCAAAGCGCGGTCTGGTGAATCCGGCGTATTGCATGATAGAGAAGGGCTAGTTATCCAATGCAATAATGATTTCCCAATTGACGGTGTTCCCCCTTAATGGTAGTAATGTAGTATTGAAGGAAGAAGTCTTGGTTCCGCCTCCCTTGACCAACACTTTGCAGTCATTGCAAAAACCAGACATAATGTTAGTCAGAAGCGAGCAGGTTTGTAACTGCAGGCCTTTTTACACGTGGTTTGGTGAGCTCATCATTTCTAATATGTGTGCTACTGGCGGCTAATGAATCAAAACGTCATCGCTAATGTTAACGCTTATAGCCATTTGAGTAAGTAGCAGGTTTACGCTAATATTAGCAGCTAACTAGCCAGTTAGCTTACCGAGACAACGGTCCCTCTTTGCTTCCATTTCAGGTGCTCGTGCGTCGCAGTTGGGCTGCCATGAAAGGCAAGTTCTGTCTTGCAGATATTGCAATGCACACTTTGCTCATTTCTTTTCTTTAAATGCGCCCACACTTTTGAGCGCTGATGCTGCCGGGTAGCCGTGATAACAGAGCCCATCTGGTATAACTTCAGTTGACATCACGGCTGGGCATTACCGCAAACAGGCAGACGCAACAGTGGAAGGTGTGGCAGCAGATTTGATGGAAAAACAAAGATTTAAAAAAAAGACGTGTCTTAAATTAGCTGTTGTGTATGTCCATAAATAAAAGATGGGAAAACTAAAATGTAAGTTTCAAAAAATAAAACACAAAATTGGGTACAAATGTAGATACGTGTGGTTAATAAACCAGGTACACAACTTAAGAGCAGCTTTCGAAACAATCTTTACAGGGGACATTTCAAGTCTGCAGCTGCCAGCAGGCATTGTCCAATTGGTCATGGCAGATTCCCAATGGGACAGACAGAACAGACAGCGGGGGCTTGCATGAATACTTTGGTGAGAAAAAAAGCAAGAGATGCACATTGTAACCGTCAACTTTGCAACTGGTCAGCTCAGAAACAATGTGATTGAAAAAGACTAGTTCTTTTCTGCAATTAACATAGGACAGGGCTAAAGACCTGACCCTTGCCTTTTCAGGTTCAGTCAAGCATCCCAAACTGGTCAGCCAAGCAAGGGAGATGTAGTTCGAGGGGGGGGCAGAATACCATGTGCTCTGCTTTACCCCACTGTGTTCTTTTATGAAGAACAGCCCCGATGTACTTGCAGCGTTATGTGTGGAGGCTGGTTGTGAGGGGGTGGGGCATACTCAGCTGCCGCCTGTATCCCTACTTAGCACAAGACGCTGTGCTGTGTTTTAGATTGGTGGAGAGAAATGGAGACCGTCACACATTGTCAAATCGCTTTTATAACTGCCACACTGTAGGAGCACGTTGACTATAATCCCTGCTGCGATTAGCGTTGTTCTCATCATGTTTATTCAGGACAGATATAGCCAAACACTCTCACTCTAATTAGAAAAGCCTGCAAAAGTTGCAATCGAGACACACTCACCGTTGTGTTGCTGATAACCTTTTTTCCCCCCCACAAGTAGCACATGTGCAACTAATTTAAACACTTTGTAGCACATCAAGAACTTTTGTAGTGCGCTGCATTATATATATATTATTTTCTTCTTTGTTAAGGGATACAGGGGAACACAAATTAAGGGTTTTAAAAAAACAAAAAATACAGAGTAAACACATCAACTTTACCACTGCATTGTCACAAAATGCATATTTTTTTATTCACTGTTAAATCTCCCGTGTTTACTTTACTTTTTTTGATAGACTTGATAAAGCCATATTTGTTTAAATTGTTGCTTCTTTGTGACGTGTATGCCTCACTGTTGCCCCCTGCAAAGCACACGAAGTACTGCATGAATGAGCACTACGCTAGTTAGGACTGAATGGTTTACATTATTTGGCAGGCTAAAGGAAAAAACATGGCCAGGTGTGCTGGGGGCTGCCTATTACGGACCGGTGTTGCATACAGCTTGTCCAAAGTGCAGCCCGCTGCCATTTTTGTTTTATTGGCCTGCAGTGCACTCTAAAAACACAATTAAACAAAAAAAACTATGAAAAAGGCTAACATTTCAAAGCAACTAATTTTATAAGAATAAAGCAAAAATAGTAAAAGAAAGAAGTTATAAAATAATACTGAATTTACTTTATTATTATACAGCATGACCTACAATATTGTTTGGCTTTTGTTACAAACATCTGTGACTCAGGTCCGTAATGACAATAAAAGTCCGACCAATAAAATAAAATTGGAAAAAATGAGCGCTGTGGCAACGAATATACGGTACTGTGTTCCAAGAGCAAGCGTTTGGCGTCAAGTGCTTGGAATAAGAAAAAAAAATGGTGAACGTCTGCTTGAAGAACTGAGTGCTGTGTTGACATGCAAATAAATGGCCAATTGAATTACAGCCATCCTGACGTTGAATTATTCGTTACAATCGTTTAAAGGTAGGACTAATCATTTGATATGGGAATAGATCAATTAGTGGCGTGATTTAGAATATACACTATTAGTTTTTTTTAAATATATAAACGCTCTTCAACTAAAACTCTGTAGTGACAACCGGCGGTTAGAGCAGCACTTCCAGTGCGAGCTCCCGGCGCCATGACACAGTAAGCGGTAACTACCGCTGTAGCTACGGAGCCGAGTATCCGGTGTCTAAGGTAAAACTAAATTCACCACGGTACACCGCGGACATGCCTGCACGGTGGTGTTGCGTTTTCTTCTTCATCCAGGTGGCAGAGTTCGAGTGGCAACCAGCAAAAAGGGCGGGGACAGACCAAACGTTCATAAAAATATGATCAAAGCTGACATGCAATTTTTACTTGAAATACATATATAACTTCTTGGAGGTGCGTTGGTTTCAATAGAGCACACGTGGAGCAAGAGGCTAAGGGATACTAGAATGGGTCTCAGTTACAGTTAATGCAATTTTGCCGAGTACAAGCATGGAACAGGTAGAGCTCATCATTATCTGTAACCGTCCTCATTGGGTAACTACTTATGTATTCACTCGTCACGTTCAGTGATTGGTCACACACAGCGACCGCCCCTCTCTACACATGGCTCTCACGCTTTCACACACACAGACACAATACAGACAGTGACTCTGCTTGCTTGGCTTGACTCCAGTTTACCTTGTATATTCCGCTCTATTTTGGTTTGCATGATATATCATGTTCGTTGAAATTGCCAGAAATTGGCATCATGTCAATTAAATGCTGTCATGGTGAGAAGGAACTTGTGTGGAATTAAATACCCAGCAGACGGCTAAATCGTCGCAGAAGCTCATTACAAACGCTACACCGCCCGCTTCGATGTTGAAATGCCGATAATCACCTGCTTCCACCAGCTCCCATCCATTCCCTCGGTGAATAGAAGCTAGCATGCTGGCGCGGTTTTGTGTGTGACTTGGGTTGGATGAGTATATTTTCACCGTGTTGTGTTTTACCGCTTTCATGTAAGGAACGTTTTACTATGCCTGATGATGACGTGCGGGTTCTGAGTGAAAAAGATAACAAAAAAATAAGACGCCGTTTGACACATGTCTAACTGTAAACAAAATAAGCGTCTCATAAAAATATCTTACATGTGCAGTTGGAATTGCATCTTCCTTAATCAGACGCACGGGCATAACGGTTTGTTGAAGATTTTGTAGCAATGTGAGAAAAGGCTGACATTCCATTGCAAAAGTTATCCAGGGCTACATCAATTTCCCAATGACTGGGCTAAATTGTTCACTGACGGATTGCATCAGTAAATGTTTGAACGCTTTTTTTGCACTCAATTAACTGACCTTTTATTCACTAACCCAAAAATCACACACGCACATACACACACACACTATGCTAGTAACAGGAAGTGTGAAATGTAAAAAAATAGAATTAAATTAGAATTAAAACCAAAAAAGGGAATTCGGGGAACAAATAAAGCCGATTTCCTAGGGCCCTACGTAACATGCACGGTGCATTTGACAGAGTTGAAACCGGTTCATGTCGCGTTGGACACTGCTCTATGACACACTCTATTCCAGACTGGTTTTCCTCAGCTCAGCTCGTGTCTAAAGCTATATGGTAATTTTGTTTCGTAATGTACACGGTGCATTTGACAAGACAGAGCTGTAAACGGCTCATGTTGTTTCGGTCACTGCCTGTGTTTTTTCCCCCGTCTGCTTGCTTCTAATTTGGCGAGTATATAAGCGATATAGAAAATGAATGAATGAATGCTTAAGTTAGTTGGAAAACTTTGCTCGTAGTACCAAAGGGTGTGTCATGAAGCATGAGACAGAGTCATCAAGCACGTCTTATGACAAGAAAAGTAAACGATGGCATGAACTGACTGATGCAGTGTCACATTATGTGGCCAATACCTTGACGCCTTTATACTCAGTCGAAACGGAATATTTTGCTGTATTATTACTATTTTGCAATTGCTACTAAACTGAAAATCTTATTGTGAGTACCACTAATTGTGAATACTTTGCACTGATCTAGTTTGGTAGAAACTAAATGCACCGGCTGTACTGCACAGTAGGTTACCAATAAATCAATAAATATGTTTTACAATTTGAGATCAGTGCAGGGTTTATGCTGCATGTAATTAATTGCGGCGATGCGCCACAACAAAATAAAAGCGTCACACTTTACTTTTGTTTTTTTTTTACTTGAAAACAATGATAGTAAAAATATGAATGGATATACTGTATGCGAAATATGTACATATATAGCTTATTATTTACGCACATACTGACCACAAATAGTTTCAAAACAATATAAAACATAAAAATCTTGCACTGACCTTTATTTGAATAAACCTGCACCATAATCACTTCACTGCTGTGTTAGGCAACCCCAGAAAAAAAGTATGCATGACTTTGTTCCGTATTATCGTGCAAATGAAAAATAGTCAGTAAAATGTGTACAATTTTAATTGAGGAAAGCTTGTCACATGCAAAGACTATGTCAGCTCACGTTTCAATTACATCTGATTTTTGGGCATTTTTTTCCAAGTGGCTATCACGGTCGTGTTTTTAAAATGTCATTGTTTCATGATAATACTAGTCTTCAAAACACATTGTGTGTGTTAAGTTGTTCAACAAACACGCAGCGTGTCCAGCTTTACACAGTAATCAGGGTTTCCTCTAGGGATTTTCTGAAGCTGTGGTGGTGGGCTGCACGGGACTGCTGCGTCTGCAATTTTTTATTGACAAATGCCTTTTTTTTTTCTGACCTATTAGTTATCAACTTGCTTAACTGTTTTTTCCAACGACCAGTAGAACATGAACCAAGAACATTGAACTGTTAATCTAACGGCAACGTTGCTGGAAGGTGAGAGTCTAAAATGTGGAGCCTCCTTTTGTTACCTGACCTACTTCGACCAATAAAACTATGACTAGTAAAAAAAAAAGTACACAAACCTAAATTTTATTTCAGGCCTGTTTGAGTAACACAGATATATAGGAAATTAATTGCCCAATAATATATTTACTTCAAAATAACAGTTAACACGACGCATGTGTCATAAATACGGGTGAAGCAAATATTCTTTGGTGACCTACTGCTTACGAACTACCTGTTGGAGACCCCTGTGATAGCGTCACTGTAAAGCTGGACGCCAAGTGATGATGGGATATTTTTCATTCTCTCTACAATAAATAAATGTCAACACAAAGCCACATATCTGCTCACATATGCGCAAGCACCAGCAAGGTAGACATGCTTGTCAAAATAAAAGGCAGTGAAACATTTTTATATTCAAAATTGTTTTCAAAGTAATTGTGGTCCATATTCGGGATGTCCCAATCCGCTGGCCTCCTCCCCTCCCCTGAGTTTGCGTGTCCCAATGATCCTAGGAGTTAAGTTGTCGGGGGCTGTCCTGCCCGTGGTAGGGTCACCCATGACAAACAGGTCCTAGGGGAGGGACCAGACAGAGAGTGGCTCAAAAGACCCTGACGATGATTAAAAACATTGAACTTTGTTTTCCCTTGCCCGGACGCGGGTCACCGGGGTCCCCCTCTGGAGCCAGGCCTGGAGGTGGGCCACGATGGCGGGCGTCTGGTGGCCGAGCCAGCTCACTACTCGTGGGAGGGGCTAAAGGGGTCGGGTGCTAAGTGAGCTGGGTGGCGGCCGGAGGCGGAGGCCTTGGTGGTGCGATCCTTGCCTTCAGGAGCTAGTTGTCGGTACGTGGAATGTCATCTCTGTGGTGGGGAACGAGCCTGAGCTGGTGCGTGAGGTGGAGAAATTCCGGCTAAACATAGTCGGACTCACCTCAACGCACTGCAAGGGCTCTGGAACCAGTCCTCTCGAGAGGGGCTGGACTTCATTCCACTCTGGGGTTTCCAGCAATGAGAGGCGACGGGCAGGGGTGGCAATTCTTGTTGCTCCCCGGCTTCAAGCCTACAGGTTGGAGTTTAACCCAGTAAGCGAGAGAGTAGTTTCCCTACGCCTTTGGGTGGGGGGACGGGTCCTGACTGTTGTTTGCACCAAACAGCAGTTCAGAATACCTACCCTTTTTAGAGTCCTTAGAGGAAGTACTAGAGAGTGCTCCCTCGGGGATTCCCTTGTTCTACTGGGTGACTTCAACGCTCATGTTGGCTGCAACAGTCATACTTGGAGAGGTGTGATTGGGAGGAACGGCCCCCCTGATTTAACCCGAGCAGTGTTTTGTTATTGGACTTCTGTGCTCTTCACGAATTGTCTATAACGAACACCATGTTCAAGCATAACGGTGTCCACATGTGCACTTGGCACCAGGACACCCTGGGCCGCAGTTCGATGATTGATTTTGTGGTTGTGTCGGCGGACTTGCGGCCACATGTTTTGGACACTCGGGTGAAGAGAGGGGCGGAGCTGTCAACCAATCACCACCTGGTGGTGAGTTGGTTCCAATGGTGGGGGAGGATGCCGGTCAGACCTGGCAGATGCAAACGCATTGTGAGGGTCTGCTGGGAACGTCTGGCAGAGTCCCCTGTCAGAAGGACTTTTAACTCCCACCTGCGGGAGAGCTTTGAGCAAGTTCCAAAGGAGGCAGCGGACATTGAGTCCGAATGGGCGATGTTCCGTGCCTCCATTGTCGATGCGGCTGATTGGAGTTGTGGCCGTAAGGTGGTTGGTGCCTGTCGTGGCGGTAATCCCAAAACCTGTTGGTGGACACCAGCGGTGAGGGATGCCGTCAGGCTGAAGAAAGAGTCTTATCAGGCCGTTTTGGCCCATGGGACTCAGGAGGCAGCTGACAGGTACCGGCAGGCCAAGCGGTCTGCGGCTCTGGCAGACACTGAGGCAAAAACTTACACATGGGAGGAGTTCGGAGAGGCCATGGAAAACGACTTCAGGATGTCTTCAAAGAGATTCTGGTCCTCCATCCACCGTCTCAGGAGGGGGAAGTAGTGCACAGTCAACACCGTGTATGGTGGGGACGGTATGCTGCTGACCTTGACTCAAAATGCTGTGGACCGGTGGAGGGAATACTTTGAAGACCCCCTAAATCCCACCGACATGGAAGCAGTGCCAGGGGACTATGAGGCGCGTTCCCCTATCTCTGGCGCTGAGGTTACCAAAGTGGTCAAAAAGCTCCTTGGTGGCAAGGCCCCGGGGGTGGATGAGATCCGCCCGGAGTTCCTTAAAGCCCTGGATGCTGTGGGTGTGTCTTGATTGACACGACTCTGCAGCATCGCGTGGACATCGGGGTCGGTGCCCCTGGACTGGCAGACCGGGGTGGTGGTCCCGCTTTTCAAGAAGGGTGACCGGAGGGTGTGTGGAATCGTAGGATCACACTCCTCAGCCTTCCCGGTAAGGTCTATCCAGGGGTTCTGGAGAAGAGGATCCGCCGGATAGTCGAAGCTCGGATTCAGGAGGAGCAGTGTGGTTTTCGTCCACATTTCATACCGAGAAATAGGGCCTTTGGTTCTCATGCCTTAACAGTCAAGACAAAAGCTGGGATCGACCCACGGACCTTGGCAAGTACAGGCGTACTGCAATCTATACAGGGTATGCCAAAAGTAGGGTTACAGTAGGGCCATATGATTTCCACATTAACGGAATCACGGACAAAATCGCAGAAATGCTCAATAAAAATGCTCAGTACAGTATAAATACGATACAAAAATGAAGACGTAGTATTCTACCTAACGAACATGCATGCCTATGAAAATACACTCGATCGACTTACGCCAAATCAAACGGCAACGAGTAATTTTAACGTATTTATCATTATAGGTGCTAAACAAGAAGCACACATGCATATAAAACCTGCCGTTTAAATCCAATGCATTATTCCCTAGTATGAACCAATCGATTGATTACCTTTTAAGCGATGTCGGATAGAAAAATGTCGTCCGTATTGGTATGTACTTGGTGAACAACAGACCGATGCAGATGACTCATAGGAATATAAAACCGATGTAGCGGATGAATCATTCCCCCCTAAATGATTTTATAACCCGAAAATTTTGTAACCAACACATTTATAATAAATTAATATGTGTACTAACCAGAGGATGTAGAAAAAAGTATGTGATAAAATAAAACTATGGACCATTTATTTTGAAATATAGCAGACAGTAGAAAAGTCCATCCATTTTCCTCCGCTTATCCGGGTCCGGGTCGCGGGGGCAGCAGCTTCAGTAGGGAAGTCCAGACTTCCCGGTCACCCGCGACCTCTTCCAGCCCTCCCGGGAGGACACCAAGGCGTTCCCAGGCCAGCTGTGAGACATAGTCCCTCCAGCGTGTCCTAGGTCTTCCCCGGGGGTCTTCTCCCGGCCGGGCATGCCCGAAACACCTCACCGGGGAGGCGCCCGGGAGGCATCCGGACTAGATGTGGCGTAGATATTCCAACTTATTAGCAGGGTACAAAAGCTAGGGACCGCACACAGAGGAGCCATTCTGACACTCTTCATGTTTGTGTCTACCAAACATGCTAAATCCAACGTAAGGTGAAGTTAATATAAAACAGACTACATACCCAATGGCAGCCATCAGCATACTTTTTAGTGTAAAAAAACAATATTTAGTAGCTTTTCAGAGGGGTCCCAATCATCCTTTGTGATGTCCTAATGCAGGCCGAGCCAGGCCCGCGCGCCGCTCCTTGGACACACCTGGGCGCCGCTACTGACCCCTTAAGGCCCGCTGACTTTCAGTGTGAAGCCCCACAAACAAGGACTGGGATTGTCGTTGCTGCCACGTCACTTTGCGGGACTTTTCCTGGGGGAAAACTCATGTTTGGAAAGCCGCTTCGCTTTTTCCAAGCCCCCTCGTGCTAACAGCCCCAGCCCCGGGTTGACATTGTTGCCGGCTAACCGGACCGCCTGGCGGCTCGCGGTTAAACGCAGTGAGTCTGCCATGCATCCCGCAGTGGGCACGCGTCGGCAAACGGCAGCGAATGGCCCGCGGGAAGTAGTCACCTCGGGCGTGAAGGAGATCGCGGCGGTGTGATGAGCGGGGGGGAGCCTGCCGGGCTAACGATTAGCCTCCACGCTTAGCACGGCTAGCAAAAGCAACGACTCGAGCTACCGAGTTAGCGCGCGCGCGCAACAGTAGCTCCGGGGAGATTGGATGCTTTTTTGCGGCGTTTAAAAGAACGGAAACAACTCGAAAGCCTCGCCACTCCACCGACACACACGCAGGGCTCCGCTTCGGCACCCGACGGGGCTCCCCCTCTTCGACCGACTAGTTTGCTATATGCTGAGCTAGCTAACAGGCTAATGCTAACACCTTTGTTTTGTTTGGCAAACTCCGCTTCCATTTCCCAAAAGCCGCGCGGACGTCACCGTCTGCGCGGCGAAGCAACGCGCACGTCAGAGGCGCAGCAGACCACTTACTTGGAATAAAAACGTACTCCAGCTCGGTTCCATTGCAACTCTTGCGGTCAAATCTGCAGGGAAACCCAGCAGGACTCCTCAACAAAGCGGCAAGCTGAACATTGGCAGCCGCAACTTCCTGTCAGGCCGACCATGGCCGCCAAAGTAAAAGGCCGCCTGGATATCCCAAAATGTCACATCCCCCCCTGGATTTCACGCCGTCTCACATTTCATGCTAGAATGGGATTTATTCAATAAATAATAATAAACTTTATACTTAAGTGTATCCCCTGACCTAATAACACTTTTTTGCCTATCCCGGCTGGCTTTGGGCGAGAGACGGGGTACACCCTGGACCAGTCAATGGCCGAGCACGTGAAGACAAACAACAATTCACATTATCACTCATACCTATGGGCTGTTTAGAGTTGTCAGTTAGCCTAGCGTGCATGTTTTTGGAATGTGGGAGGAAGCCCGGATAACCGGAGAAAACCCACGCGAGCGCGGGGCGGACATGCAAACTCCACACAGAGATGACGATCAAGTTTTAATGTCCACTGCTGACGACCCACTGCAACCCTGATGAGGATGAGCGGCGTAGATGAGGGATTGATGGATGACTCTCGCGGTGGTTTGCTGGAGTCCCAAAGAGGCAAACTCTTTTCCAATAGCACTGTGATGAAAGGAAATCTTTGTACTGTTTTTGTTGTTACATTGTCTTATATTATTATATTTCTATACTGTTAAATTGTGATTTTAATCATGATCAATGAATGACCAAATCAATCAATGAGCATCTATCCAGCCATCCAAATATCTATCGATTTATAGATATTGACCACACTACTGGTCAAATGTTTTAGAAGGCTGCAGATTTTCTGGAAGCAAAACCCACACGTTTAAATGTTAAAATGATCTGTCTTTCTTACACTGTTAAACCCGTTTTTGTGGCAACAAAGGACTTTTGGAGGGTACCGCACCCCCAACGGTCAAGGCTCCGTTTCTGCAGGACAGCTCTAATTGGTTCGCCCATTTTGGGATCCCTGAAACTGGTCTTTTCGTGTAGTTCTTCAGTTTTGGGCAACCTTACCTTTTCACGTACCGATTGTACCATTTCAAGTTATGTTTGACAAAAAAATGCAAAAGATGAATAAATAAAACGAGTAATTGATGCATTCATAAAAATGTCTGTTTTTGACACATGGCCTCTTTTATGATAAGAAAAATGCAAATACTAATTTTAGGACCACAAATCTGAAGAGCTGTGAATGCAGGGATCTGTTCTTGGCCTCTATTTACTTGGTACCGGATCAGTACCAAAATCGGCAGTATCGCCCACCCCTGCATAAAAGTGAACGTGTGCACAGCGGCCTGGTTTGAAGCGGTTTGTCAAATTCTGGTATTCTCCACATTGAAATTGGCAAAAGTTCCTGCAGGGAATTGTCGCAAATCAGGATTCTAAAATCCTTACTGTGACATTCTCTGCGTGTTGATGTTCAGCAGATGTATTGTTTGTCTGTGCTGCAGCGGCGTGTTCAGTGGTTGTGGATGCACACACACACACACACACACACACACACACACACACACATATACAGTAGAGCAGCTCTCCGAGTGCTTTTAAAAGTATATTTATAAACTTTACTTTTGGAGCCTGGCAAACAGCAAGCGTTTCCATAAACTGCTATTGTCTCTTTCCAGGTCATTCCATACACTTTTTGTTTGACCCGTTCCCGGCTTTTCAGAAAAGGAACCCCCCGAGCCCACCCCACATTGTGCTTTGCACTGTACATTGCCTGCCTTTGTAGACACACCGCACAATGCCGGTTTCAGACGCACTGGTTCTTTATGTGTGGTCAGCCTATTCTCCCTCCGCGGCCTCGACAGGACTGCATCCAAACTTGAAGATTAAAAAAAAGAGAGAGAGGTTCTGAATGCTGGGTTGTGATGATATATTCCACAAAGCTCAAGTTTATTTGAAGGTGAGTTCAACTTTTCCTATGTTAGCCTTTGTTAATACGGCATACATTATATGCTGTACGGTGTGATCTGTATTACTTTGGTAAAATTATGCAGGAAAGTACAGTAATAATTTGGCAAAGTGCAAGCGTTTGGTAAACCAAAATAAGTATGGAGTAGCCATACTGGCCCTGTATTCACGTGGTATCAGATCGATACCAGATTGATACCAGATTGATACCACGTGAATACAGGGCCAGTATAGCGATACTAATATTTGATGTTGTTGATCATGATTATTATCATGAAAACACAATTGTGACCAATTTAACAATATCGTGGCAACACTGTTTTCATTCTTAATAAGAAATCAATTCATTCATTTAAAGGGTATACAAAAACTGAGGCAATTTTTTTGTATAGGAAATCATGTAAACCCAGTTAATCAATCAATTCCAGGCACCCAAAAATATTAATTAACAAATAGATTTTATTGGGGATAATTATACAGTTGTTCCTCGTTTATCACGATGTATTGGTTCTAGACCCGATCGAAATCAGTGAATTTCTGCAAGTAGGATCCAACATTATTACATGGATTTTTTCTTGTTGTTGGAGCATAGAAAACAAGTTTATGACTTTTGAAATACAACCATTATTGCAGTCCTGTAGTCATGTAATAACACCCCTATAGTCACCTTTACACTCTAGTACTACTCTTTGTTTACACCACATTGTGGGATCACTGCCGGGACACGAGAAACGGCCTGTCACTTTAAACATAGCTTGTCTTTCAATATTTTTTGACTAATACTAGTCCACGGTCACCCAGAAAACATTTACCAAGACATTTTTGAGAACCCACGCTATAGTGAGCGAGCCATGTTCCAACAGTGGAGCAGCAAGAGACGACTGCATTGCAGAAAGCAGTTTGCACTCGAAGAACAAAACAGTACTAGGGTGTCTTGTCATTGGAGGGAAAACGGTCTTGTTTTTTGAAGTGCAAAGTCGAGAGTGCATAAAAAGCGAGGCTGGCACTGTATCGGTTTTGGATTCCAGAGCCGCGTCCGCCTGTTGACAAAGCGCATCGGAGATAACACGCATAGCGGGCGACAACAGATACTCTATGTTGTTTTGCTGCCAGCGATTGACACTAGCGGACCAATGTCAGCCAAATATTACAATAATTCCCTTTGTTGGAGCAAAATAAAAAATATCATTGCTAATATATAATGCATGTGCATCATGGCAAACCACGCCTCTTTCTAATGGCGACGAACGGAGGAAAGTGGAGCGTCCCCGTGGATGTACGCCGAGCTCGACATCCCTTTTTGCAACTCTCTTCCTACCTTAACACGTCGACAGCAGTGCTCAATTCTAACGCCATATACGGTAACAGTATACAGTCCAAGACTTCTCTCTGTTCATCCACGCAACGACACCTTCTCATTCTCGGCCAACCTGTTGCGAGGTGCATTCGCAGACACTTCCAATTACGAGCATCAACACAACAGAAGCAGTTTGGTACGAGGAGATCACTACACATCAGCGAGTAACGACTACTAAAGTCTCGGGACCACTTACAGAAGAGGACCGATCAGCCCACGGTTTGTAATGATCGCCTCTCAAATGGACCGGAAACCAGAGAACCCAGATCAGGGACAGCACCAGTAGGCGCATTTGATGTAAATACAGACACTACAGATCCAAGCAAATATGAAGAATAAACATACAGTATGTGAAATATTTCAGACATACGGTCATCCCCCATCACTTTGGGGTGCACATTTTGCGGCTTATTATTATATCAATTAATAAATCATGCAGCTTTTTGGTTGAATACAGCTTAATATTGAGACAAAACTATTCATACTGAAGCAAAATGTACCTATTTTTTGGGCTAAAATAAGCATTTCCATGCATAAAATGTCTAAATGAAGTCAAATAAAATCTAAGGCTTTGAGAAGACACATTCAAAGATGCCGTGAATGGTATGTAGTACCGTACATTGGTCCCTAGGTGTCAGTAATGTTACTGTAATGTTCAGTGGAACACTCAAACGCCAGACTTGATTGTTGGAACAACAGGCTGAAACTCAACTCTGAACCCCCAGGCATCAGTTCCAGGCTGCCACTCAGCACTCAAAACATTTATAGCATAGTCACAGCATAAGTCATAGTTATGCTTTAAATGACTTATTTCCTCCTCTTTATGGGTGTGAAGGCGACTAGGGGTTCATTTCTTGTTTAGGATTTGTTCTTGTCTAACAAACCATATTTAGAAGTTTGAAGTTTTCTATGCTGTAACTATGAAGATCTTCCATTTATAATCCTACTTCAAGGAAATTCACTTATCACCGATTCTGGAACCAATTATCCGCAATAAACAAGGGATTACTGTCGTTATTGGTGGTTAATCATGATTATTGAAATTGTAAACTGGGTCATCTGATTAAACGTTCTATTTTCACAGATGGACCCGACAAAAATACCTTATAATACCATCGATGCTTTTAAAAGTACCCTTTAAAACTCGTGTTCCTTTCTCGTTAAGGTCGAGTCATGGGTGACTGGTCCATTCTTGGCCGTTTTCTTTCTGAAGTCCAAAATCATTCTACAGTGATCGGCAAGATCTGGCTCACCATGCTGCTCATCTTTCGCATTCTGTTGGTGGCCTTGGTGGGAGACGCCGTCTACAACGACGAACAGTCAAAGTTCACCTGCAATACCCAGCAACCTGGATGCAACAACGTCTGTTACGACACCTTCGCACCCGTCTCACATCTGAGATTCTGGGTCTTCCAAATTGTGTTGGTTTCCACCCCATCCATTTTCTACATTGTTTTTGTTTTGCACAAAATTGCCAAAGATGAAAAGGTCGACGGTCAACAAGCACGGATGCTGAGGCAGAGGCCTTCAAGGTCTGGACAGAAAGATGGAATGGAGGCTTTACGGGTGGGAGTGACTCCTTACTGTCCTCAGTTCAGGGAGGACTGGGACGAGAGTGAAAGAGCGGAGCAAAGTTTCCTAGAGGAGGCTCGAGCCAATCTAGGAGAAGACCCTACTCGGCAATCTAACCAGGTTCTCCTCATTTATATCCTACATGTTTTACTTCGATCTGTCATGGAGATCACCTTTCTGGTGGGCCAGTATTTGTTATTCGGGTTCGAGGTGCCTCATCTCTACCGGTGTGAGACCTACCCTTGCCCGACTCGCACGGACTGTTTTGTATCTCGCGCCACGGAGAAAACGATTTTCCTCAACTTCATGTTCAGCATCAGCCTGGGCTGCTTTGTGCTCAACATTGCGGAGCTCCACTACCTGGGCTGGGTCTACATTTTCCGTGTCCTCTGCTCAGCTTGCTCCACCTGCTGCAGTCAGGAGACAGAGGCGGTGAAAACGTACTCAAAGCAAAACCCCCTCCTGCTGCAACTCAGGCATTCTCTGAGAGGTCAGCTGGTGCTGCAGACCCGATCAGCCATGGCTGAGAAAACTGGAGGTGTCCTCGCACATGCACCAGCTATCTCCTTTGAGACAGACTCCACTGTGGAATGCACCTCGAAGAGAAGTCCAGAGAACTTGGACAAGGTAAAGGTCAAGTTGGCCAGACTGGGACGAACAAAGAAGTCTTGGCTGTGAGAAGTTTTATTTAAGTCATTTATTCCTTCATTCTTTCATTTTCTATGCCGCTTATCCTCATTAGGGTCGCGGGGATGCTGGAGCCTATCCCAGCTGACTTTGGGCGAGAGGCGGGGTGCACCCTGGACTGGTCGCCAGTCAATCACAGGGCACTTATAGACATAATTAAGTCCGTTTTGTGTTTTCAATATGTGCTATGGTAATAAAAGTAGATGATCTGGTGCTGACTATTAATTTTATAACATAATGAAGTTTCCCGCTTCGGACATTTCATTGTCCTATCCATGCAATGATGTTTTTTGTGATACAGTATGTCAGATTTTGGATCGGCATGGCAGGACTATCTTCATTCCTCTTCCACAAAGGTGCTGACTGACAAGAATTCTTTTACATATTAACAATGTAGCAAAAACAGCATTTTACATACAGGGGTGCCTCATTTTTTAATTTTACTATTACGCTGGTCATCATTTACAGGGGGCCGCACGGTGGATGAGTGGTTAGCACATTGGCCACACAGTCAGGAGATCTGGAAGACCTGGGTTCAAATCTCCGTTGGGCATCTCTGTGTGGAGTTTGCATGTTCTCCCCGTGCGTGTGTGGGTTTTCTCCGGGTACTCCGCTTTCCTCCCACATTCCAAAAACATGCATGTTAGCTTCATTGGCCGCTCTAAATTGTCCATTAGAGTGTGAATGATTGTTTGTCTATATGTGCCCTGCAATTGGCTGGCGACCAGTCCAGGGTGTACCCCGCCTCTCGCCCAAAGCCAGCTGGGATAGGCTCCAGCATCCCCGTGACCCTAATGAGGATAAGCGGCATAGAAAATGGATGGATGGATAATTTACAAGGTAAAATGTACAGCATACACGTACTGCTGTTAGAAAGCGCCAACATTTTTACATATCTAAGTTTTCACTCTTTGTTTTGGAGGTCTTTGAGGGCACCATAATTGAGACAGAGACAATTATTTAATTATGATTATTCTTGTATAGTTATAGTTATATTGTTATTAATTATACTATAATTATTAAATAATTATATTACTATTAAGACCAGTTTGTTTGGCTACGGAAGCACACGCTTCAACAGTCATGGATCATCTGACTTTATCATTCATGTGTGGTGAGTACTGATGCATCTTATACTTGGGATGTCTCCATCCCACCTTCAGGATCGGGATTGGCTGCCGATACACTGTATTTTGAAAACCGGATAAAACCGCCGTCCGCCACAAGATCTGGCCATTCCTGGTTGCCGTGTAGCGTTCGTAACTCCGGGCCACACTCCAACATGGTGGGTGCGGTAAAAACTGGTGGCTGCTTAAATCCCGCCACCAGGAAGAAGAAGAAAACGCCACACCGCTATGCCGACATGTCCGCGGCGTACCGCAGTTGCGTTGTAGCTACGGTGGTAGTTCCTGTGTTCTCGTTAGGAGGGGGAGGAGCAGGCCTCTTCTGGAATATCCTTTAATGTTATGCAGGTTGGTCTTGTTGTAAATAAAAAATGGCAAATGTGTTTTTCTTATTTCTGCCAGCAACGCCATCAATTCATCCATTTTTTATACCGCTTATCCTCACTGCTGGTGCCTCCCAGGACTTCATTGATTGGCTTATTTATGGGCCTGCAAGCAAAGGCTATAACAGCAGCCCGCCTTGTCATTCCTTATTCCTTGTTATTCCTAAGTTATTTTTTATTTTTTGTTATGGCCATGCTAGCAGAGCGCAACAGCCCATCTTGCCATTTCTCACTTAATACTTCATTATGAACATGCGAGGCTTTTTCTATCACAGCACAGTTCCCACAACATTTTGCGCATTGGTAACCATAACACCTCGTCTGTGTCATTGTACACCGTGCATTACAATTCATAATCATCGGAACTATTTCAGAAACTCAAACAATATTAGACCCGCTGCGGGGTCATTCTCCTGAAAGGGGTACCAAAAGTGTGACCAAACAAGCACATTTTCCAGCGTTTACTTTATAACCAATTTGTGTGTTAAAATAATTGTATACATGTATTTAATATAAGTATCCCTTGTTCTGTTTCAGTTTATGAAGAACAACTTGCAAGAAAATATCACATTTTGGTAAATTATATGGCAGCAGGTCACCTTTTACCAAAATTTCCATAAAATGCTCAAATCTATTTACTTAATATTTTTCATAAATGCTTAGTTAGCACTTTGTTCATAATAAATAAAGTAGTTTTAAATGGATAGTTCAGATTTTTTGGCAGGAAGTCCAGCCACCCTACGGAGGAAACTCATTTCCGCCGCTTGTATCCGCGATCTCGTTCTTTCGGTCATGACCCATAACTCATGACCATAGGTGAGGGTGGGAACGTAGATCGATCGGTAAACAGAGAGCTTTGCCTTCCGGCTCAGCTCTCTCTTCACCACGACGGTCCGGTACAGCGACCGCATTACTGCAGATGCTGCACCGATCCGTCTGTCGATCTCACGCTCCAACCTTCCCTCACTCGTGAACAAGAACCCGAGATACTTGAACTCCTCCACCTGAGGCAAGACCTCACTCCCAACCCGGAGGGTACAGTCCACCCGTTTCCGACTGAGAACCATGGCCTCGGATTTGGAGGTGCTGAGTCTCATCCCAGAAGCTTCACACTCAGCTGCAAACCGCTCCAGTAAACGCTGAAGGTCACAGCCTGATGAGGCCATAAGGACCACATCGTCTGCAAATAGCAGAGACGAGATCCTAAGGTCACCAAGCTGGACTCCCTCAACACCTTGACTGCGCCTAGAAATTCTGTCCATGAAGATTATGAACAGAATCGGTGACAAAGGGCAGCCTTGGCGGAGGCCAACGTTCACCGGAAACAAGCTCGACTTACTGCTGGCAATGCGAACCAGGCTCCTGCTTCGATTGTACAAGGACCGAATGGCACGTAGAAGCGGACCATCAATCCCGTACTCCCGGAGCACCCCCCACAGGACACCACGAGGGACACGGTCGAATGCCTTTTCCAGGTC
>QODF01000185.1:301716-335357 GCA_024372805.1 Oostethus manadensis
AAGGAAAAGAAGAAGACACTGTCTCAAAGGGACGTGTTCCTGTTCCGTCGCCGCACACGCTCTTGTCCCCGAAAGTTTTGACCTTCCCTCCATTTACCATGATCACTGGGATGTTGAGAGGCGTGTTGCAGAGGCCGCCAAGGACTTCTCTTCTCCTGAAAACTGCCCTGCCAGTCGCCTCTGTGTTGTTCCTGGACTGCGCTCCGAGGTTCTGCGCTGAGCACATGAGTCAAAGCTTGCTTGTCATCAAAGAGTTTCACGGACCATTTTCCTCCCGTCACAGCAGTTCAGGTGACCTTCCCTTCATGCAGATGCTAAGGTGTTTGTGGCCGCATGTGCCATCGGTGCCCGGAACAAACCATCTCGTCAGGTCCAGGTGGGTCTCTTTAACTCACTGCCTATCCCTTCTTGCCCGTGGTCCCATGTGGCGCTGGACTTAGTTACTGTTGACTCTTCTGCAGCAGATTGCCCACCATTCACACGGGAGGAACCATCTTTTCAGTAGTAGCTTGTCATATATATCCAACACAGAAAACAACTTTTCTCGTCTTTCACGCAGGTAGCCGCACTGCCCCGCACGGCCCGACAGCCGGAGTGCAGGTAGGCTCCGCCTTTATTACCTTTAATGACACGGCGTAACCTTACACTCAACAAAGTAGTGCCAAACATATTAAGAGTAGTGGCAAGCATTGCAATCAACAGTTAGAGGCCTCCCTCCATCCAACAGCAACACGGTTATCCCCACTATCGTGGACCGCATCTCCAGGATAGCCCACTATGTCGCCCTCCCCAAGCTTCCCTCGGCCCTCGTGACTGCCCATCTCCCGGTCCACAACGTCTTTTGGTTCCATGGCATTCCCCTGTATATGGTCTCGGAGAGGGGTTCACAGCTTTCTTTGGCCGTCTGGGAGGCGATTTTGCAAAGCTCTGGGAGCTTCCTCCAGCTTGTCCTCCGGTTACCACCCTCAGACGGAGCGGGTCAACCAGGTTTTGCAGGCTTGCATTCCATCCACTGCGTGTGCCACCAGCAGCCCAACTCCTCATCAGCTCTGCCACGGGACTCTCCCCTTTTCACGGGGCCTACTGGTACCAGACCCACTTTTCTGTTCCTTCAGTGTATGCCCACTGTCTTGGCTCGGCAGTACAAACCTGGACCGGGGGTGTGGTTTTCATCCTGGGATTTGTCCCTCCACACCAGTTTCTAGGAATTACAAGCTTACTAAATCATTCATTCATTTTCTGTACCGCTTATCCTCATTAGGGCCACGGGGATGCTGGAGCCTATCCCAGCAGACCTTGGGCGAGAGGCGGGGTACACCCTGGACTGGTCGCCAGTCAATCGCAGGGCACATATAGACAAACATTCACAACTATGGACAATTTAGAGCGGCCAATGAAGCTAACATGCATGTTTTTATTATGACCAATTTAATTATCATCTGCCTATGTCACACAAGCAAGCGTGAAGAATGATGATCTAAGGAGAGTCAAGTGTTGTCCCATTTTTTAGTGGCTTCTTTACTTCCCCATTATCTGCATAAACACCAAAGTACCTGTTTTTGGTTTCATAAATATGGCACTGGGTGGTGGTTGGTTGATGGTTAAGTTTCTTTGAACATGCATACAAGTTTCATGGCAATACATCACATGTTCCACAAGTCCTTAAGGACGAGGAAGAAGTAAAGCCTATTTAATTCCACCCCCCACTGGTTTCACGCCGATTCCAATACATTTGTTCACTTCCTGCATTCCAAACATTTTCCCTTAACATTTTTAATGGCATTGTTGTTATTGATTACAGGAGGTTCAGGGTTCGAATCTCCGTTGGGCATCTCTGTGTGGAGTTTGCATGTTCTCCCTGTGTGTGTGTGGGTTTTCTCCGGGTACTCCGCTTTCCTCCCACAATCCAAAAACATGCATGTTAGCGTCATTGGCCGCTCTAAATTGTCCGTTAGAGTGTGAGTGTTTGTTTATATGTGCCCTTCGAGTGACTGGCAACCAGTCTAGGATGTACACAGCCTCTCACCCAAAGTCAGCTGGGATAGGCTCCAGCATCCCCGTGACCCTAATGAGGATAAGCGGTATAGAAAATGAATTCATATATATATATATATATATATGTGAACGAAAAGGAAAAAAAAAGTTTCTACCATGCTAATAATTCTTCCTTCGAAGTGATGCAGTCTCTTTGCGTCCTTCTAGCCATTAACACAAAGCCTTTCCACACTGGTAACACTGGTGTAACGTTGGCCACCTCAAACAACACATTGTTGTTGCAATTGGCAGTTGCATAGTCTGACAAAATAGTCGCTTAAATCACATAAAAACATTATTTTTTCAATAGTTATTATAATATGCTAATTATACATTATAATTTGTATGAGGAGGGAATTTATAATTGTGTGGAATTTAGGTGGAATTAAAGTTGGGAAACCCAAGCAAACAAGACTGCAGCAGCCCCCCTCCTGTGACATCACTGCTCCGCACCGAGTTTATGAAACCCGCCAACTATGACATTAAATTGCTCCCCAAGTTCCCCCCAGTGTACACACCTTTTGAAACTAGTTTAAATACACGTGTGTACTTTACACAAAGGAACAGGACACAGGAAATCGCAGTAAGATGATGTATGAGGTTATTTTGCTGTTAAATTTTTCATTCATAGTTGGAGCATACATTATTATGTGAAACGCCTAACGTCTGCAAAAACCCGGGGGTATTTTTTCCAACATACAACGTGGAAATTTTCCTCTCCTCCAACACCATGGAGGTACATTTTCAGGTAGTAATGATGTGCAGATCGATACTGACATATTGATACTTCTAATACGCCCGAAAGCCTCCCTGGTGAGGTGTTCCGGGCATGCCCAGCCGGGGGAAGGCCCCGTGGAAGACCTCGGACACGCTGGAAGGATTTAGTTCTCACAGCTGACCTGGGGACACCCTGGTGCCTCCCGGTGGAACTGGAAGAGGTGGCCGGAGATCGGGAAGTCTGGACTTCGCTACTGAGACTGCTGCCCCAGCGACCCGGACCTGGATAAGTGGAGGAAAAGAGGATGGAATATTAGCCCTTCATGCTCTAAAATCACATTTCAAATCAAAATATACTTTTGATACTTTTGTCGTAATGTTTCAAACTTTTGTCTGTTGAACCCATGGGTGATATTAAACTGAGCCACGTGTAAATTCTAAATTGTTGTCATTCTTTCAATATTTGTATTTTTTCTTTTATTTGTATTTATTTTCATTTTTTGTTATATTTATCTATCCCTTAATTTCGTTGTATTATTATTTTTTATAATACTTTATTTAAGTCAAACCAAGCAAATCTATTTGTTTTTTTTAATTGTCTATGTCAAAAAAAAAAATATTAACACACATAATTACACGTCCAAAGTGCAATTTATTAGAGCATTTTGTCACAGTAATGAGGAAAAACATGAAAACTGCGAGCATACAAATAATGCCTAAATTAAAAATGTGTATAGCAAGGAGGAAAAACCACATAAGATGGAGATTTTGGAACAACAGAGAAGTGAGAGGGGACAAAAGTTCCAGCAGTAGATGAAACTCATCGATGACTCGTCACGGCAAAACCAACGATTGGAAGTTCATGATGTCAGACGCTCTGACCTGCCGCATCCACAGTGGGACCACTGGAGGACAGCAGAGGCCGCAGCAATTCCACATAATTCCTTTGCATGTTGCATGACAGCTAGAATAATATGCATTATGGGTTTGGCAGGATTATATTTACCATTGACTGCCGTGATTCCCTCCCCCTAGCGCCAACACAGCAACCAGGTTCTGTTTTTGCCAGCGTTTGTCTGTTTGTTTGTTTGTCTGTTGTGTTCAAAATCACTTGAAAAGTTCTGAATGGTTTTAGATGACATTTTAAGGAATTGTTGGAAATGTTTTCGAAGAATTGATTACATTTTGGCAGCAATCCAGATCACCGTCCGGATCTTTTAAAGGATTCTTTAACATTGGAAGATAGGACCATTTGGACATCCAAGGTCGGGTCGAGGGGGCAGCAGCCTAAGCAGATGAGCCCGGACTTCCCTGTCCCCAGCTACTTCGTCCATCTCCTTCTGGCGGATGCCGAGGCGTTCCCAGGCCAGTTGAGAGACATAGTCTCTCCAACATGTCCTGGACCTTCCCTGAGCTCTCCTACTGGTCAAACGTGCACTGAACACCTCCCAAAAGAGGTGTACGGGAGGCGTCCTAACCAGATGCCCAAGTCACCCCATCTGGTCCCTCTCAATATGGAGGAGCAATGGTTCTACTCGGAGTCTCTCCCAGAAGACAGTGCTTCTCACCCTATCACTAAGGAGAACCCAGCCACCCTGCGCAGAAAACTCATTTTGGCTGCTTGTACCCGAGATCTTGTCCTTTCGGTCACTACCCAAAGCTCATGAACGTAGGTGAGGGTAGGAACGTAGATCGACCGGTAAATCGAGAGCTTTGCCTTTCCAGTCCATCACACGTTGCATCCTTCCTTCACTCATGAACAAAAAAGGTACTTAAACTCCTCCGCTTGGGGCAGGATCTCATCCTGGACCCGGAGATGGCACTCCACCCTTTTCCGGGCGAGAACCGTGGACTCGGACTTGGAGGGGTTGATTCTCATCTCGGCCGCTTCACACCAATCCAGTTGACGGTCACGGCTCAAAGAAGCCAACAGGACTACATCATCTGCAAAAAGCAGAGACCCAATCGGCAACCAAACCTGAACCCCTTGATTAATTGCAATCTCAGAAACTTGGATAAATTCCGGCAAGGGTATGGACCTGGAAGGTCCATACCCATACCCATACCCAGGAGGGGCTGTGTACGTGGACAAACATCCGAACTAGAAAATGGTAAAGAGCATGTCATTTGCAGTTGACAACATTTTAGAATGCATAACAATCGAAATCTGTTCAGAAAAAGGCAAAAACGTTCTAATGAGCTGTCTGTGTAGAACACCTAAGTCAAGTAAGGAAATATTTGAGCACGGGATTAATGCAACCTTCTCAAACACCAGCCAAAAAAGCATCTTTGTTTGTGGAGATTTCAACATTGATGCTTTGAATCCATACAAGTGATACAAAGTACAGCCTGAGTTTATACCCCAAAATCCCAAGACCAAGCAGAAAAAGAGACCACAGTGCCACGTTAATTGTTAACATCTTCACTAACGACTTTGATAACGACATAACCGGTGGCCTTTTAATCAATGACACCAGTGACCGTCTTCCGGTGTTGACAATTTACAACGAAAACTACAAAAAAGGAAAGATGGAGGACAAAAGAAGCTGCAAAAGACTACGCACACAGGACAGCATCAATGCTTTCAAAAAAGATCTGGACCAACAAAGATGGGAGAGTGTACAGTGGAAGCAGCTTATGAACACTTTCCAATGACTTCTATGAAGCTCTACCATAAGCTCTGTCCATTGGGAGAAACAAGAAGAAGAATCAGCCATGGATGACAAAAGGTCTGCAAAAGGCCTGTAAAAAGAAAAATACAATTATATAGGAAATTTCTAATTCAAAAAACAAAGGAAGCCAAAAAAAATATACAAAAACAAACTAACAAATATTTTGAGAATGTGCAAGAAAAGAATATTATAAAAAATACTACATAGGAATAAAAACAACATTAGAGCTACTTGGGGTTTCTGAACAGTATTATTAGGAAAGACACTAAGAAAGCAGACCCCCCTTAATACTTCACAGTTGCAAATGTTAATAATGATGATATTAGGGTCGTTCAGAAGACCTCTATGAAAAACAACCAGAGGAGTGACCGCACCTCGCCCAGACGTGGGATACCGGGGCCTCACCCTGGAGCCAGGCCTGGGGGAGCGGCTCGCAGCCGAGCGCCTGGTGGCCAGGCCTGGGGGAGCGGCTCGCAGCCGAGCGCCTGGTGGCCAGGCCTTCACCCATGGGGCCTGGCTGGGCCTAGCTCAAAGAAGCCACGCGAGAACTCCCCCCCGCAGACCCACCACCTGCAGGGGCAAGCATAAGGGTCCGGTGCTTTTTGATTTGGGCAGTGGTCGAGCGCGGGTGTCTGGGCGACCTGGTCTTCGGCAGCCAAATCTGGTTCTTGGGAATGTCACTTCTCCAGGGGGAAAAGGAGCCCAAGCTTGTGAAAGAGGCGGAGAGATTCCGACTAGATATAGTCGGACTCAACCCACAGTTTGGGCTCTGCAACCCAAATCCTTGAGAGTGGCTGGACCTTGTTCTTCTCTGGAGTTGCTGCACGGGAGAGGCGGCGAGCTGGTGTGGGCCTTTTATTAGCCCCCCAGCTTGGTGCCTCTGTGCTGGAGTCATCCCCAGTAAACGAGAGGGTTCTTTCCCTACGCCTTAGGGCTGGGGAAAGGGTCCTGACTGTGGTATGTTTGTATGCGCCGAACGGCAGTTCAGAGTACCCATGCTTCTTGGAGTCTATCAGAGGGGTTCTGGAGGGCACCCCAGCTGGTGACTCCTTAGTTCTGCTGGGAGACTTCACACCCATGTGGGCAATGACAGTGTGACTTGGAGGGGCGTTGTTGGGAGGTACGGCCTCCCTGACCTGAACCCGTGCGGTGTGTTGTTGCTGGACTTCTGTGCGAATTACAGTTTGTCCATAACAAACACCATGTTCGAACATTAGGATGTCTATAAGTGCACTTGGCACCAAGACAGCCTAGGTCGCGGTCTATGATCGACTTTGTGGTCGTATCATCAGACCTGCGTCCGCATGTTCTGAACACGCGGGTGAAGAGAGGGGCTCAACTGACCACCACCTGGAGCACGACTTTCGGTCGGCCTCGAAGAGGTTCTGGCAAACCGTCCGACACCTCAGAAAGGGGAAGCAGCCCCCAGTTCACACTGTTTACAGTGCGGACGGGGGCTTGCTGACCTCAACTGTGGATATAGTTGGTCAGTGGAAGGAACACATCGAGGCCCTTCTCAATCCCACTGACATGCCTTCCATAGAGGAAGCAGAGTCTGAGGTTACGTACGTGGACAGTTCTATCACCGTGGCTGAGGTAATTGGGGTAGTTAAATCACTCCCCAGTAGCAAGGCTCCGGTGGTAGACGACGAGTTCCGCTCGGAATTCCTCAAGGCTTTGGATGTTGGGGGACTGTGTTGGCTGACACGTCTCTACAACATTGCATGGCAGTCAGGAACAGTACCTCTGGACTGGCAGGCTGGGCTGGTGGTCCCCATTTTTAAAATGGGTGACCGGAGGGTGTGTTCCAACTATAGGGGGATCACACTCCTCAGCCTCCCTGGGAAAGTCTACTCCAGGGTGCTGGAGAAAAGTTCGTTAGTTAAACCTCAGTTACAGGAGCTGCAATGTGGTTTTTGTCCCGGTCGCGGAACACTGGACCAGCTCTACACCCTTGCAAGGGTACTGGAGGGTATGTGGGAGTTTTTCCAACCGGTCTACATGTGCTTTGTAGACCTGGAAAAGGCATTCGACCGTGTCTCTCGTGGTGTCCTGTGGGGGGTGCTCCGGGAGTACGGGATTGGTGGCCCGCTACTACGTGCCATTCGGACTTGTACAATCGAAGCAGGAGCCTGGTTCGCATTGCCAGCAGTAAGTCGAGCTTGTTTCCGGTGAACGTTGGCCTCCGCCAAGGCTGCCCTTTGTCACCGATTCTGTTCATAATCTTCATGGACAGAATTTCTAGGCGCAGTCAAGGTGTTGAGGGAGTCCAGCTTGGTGACCTTAGGATCTCGTCTCTGCTATTTGCAGACGATGTGGTCCTTATGGCCTCATCAGGCTGTGACCTTCAGCGTTTACTGGAGCGGTTTGCAGCTGAGTGTGAAGCTTCTGGGATGAGACTCAGCACCTCCAAATCCGAGGCCATGGTTCTCAGTCGGAAACGGGTGGACTGTACCCTCCGGGTTGGGAGTGAGGTCTTGCCTCAGGTGGAGGAGTTCAAGTATCTCGGGTTCTTGTTCACGAGTGAGGGAAGGTTGGAGCGTGAGATCGACAGACGGATCGGTGCAGCATCTGCAGTAATGCGGTCGCTGTACCGGACCGTCGTGGTGAAGAGAGAGCTGAGCCGGAAGGCAAAGCTCTCTGTTTACCGATCGATCTACGTTCCCACCCTCACCTATGGTCATGAGTTATGGGTCATGACCGAAAGAATGAGATCGCGGATACAAGCGGCGGAAATGAGTTTCCTTCGTAGGGTGGCTGGACTCACCCTAAGAGATAGGGTGAGGAGCTCGGCCATCCGGGAGGAGCTCAGAGTAGAGCCGCTGCTCCTTCACATCGAGAGGAGCCAGTTGAGGTGGCTCGGGCATCTAGTCCGGATGCCTCCCGGGCGCCTCCCTTGTGAGGTGTTTCGGGCATGCCCAGTTGGGAGAAGGCCCCCGGGAAGACCTAGGACACGCTGGAGGGACTATGTCTCACTGCTGGCCTTGGAACGCCTTGGTGTCCTCCCGATGGAGCTGGAAGAGGTCGCCGGGGACCGGGAAGTCTGGACTTCCCTACTGAGACTGCTGCCCCCGCGACCTGGACCCAGATGAGCGGAGGAAAATGGAATGGAATGATATAAGGGACATAGCTGAGACGTTTAATAACTACTTTGTAAATATTGGACCAAAACTGAAAGAGGAGATCCCAAAATCCTGATCAGTGGAGGAAGAGAAGGAACCCTAACTCCATGTTCCTCACAGATGTGAGCAAAGAGGGAATCATGGACAGTGTACATAAATGTAAAGCAAAAACATCAACTGATTGTAATGGAATTGGAATGGAAACGATAAAAATGGTCATCAATGAGATCGCAGAACCGCTAACGCACATCGGCAATCTATCATTCCAGACGGGCAAATTCCCAGACAAAATGAAGACAGCTAAAGTAGTTCCAATCTTCAAAAATGGAGATAAACATAATTTCACAAACTACCGACCAATTTCATTATTACCTCAATTTTCCAAAATTAGCGAAAGGGTATTCAACCATAGGTTGGACAAATTCCTCAATAAGACTGACATCCTGGCGGACAGCCGATACAAAGATAATATTTCCACTTCTATGGCGCTGATGGAAATCAGGGTTGAAATTAGGAATGCTATAGACCATAGAAAGTGTGCAGCCTCAGTATTCATGGATTTAATGAAAGCTTTTGACACAATCAATCCTAACTACAAAATTGGAAAGGTATGGAATCAGAGGGTTAGTTCTGAAAGGGGTTAAGAGCTACATTGAAAACAGGAAGCAATATGTGAAGTTAGGAGACTATACATCTACAAGTTTAGAGATATTACGAGGCGTACCACAAGGGTCAATGCTGGGACCACAATGATTTAAACCTATACCTTAACGACGTCTGCAAAGTGACAAAACACTGGAAGCTAGTACTGTATGCAGATGATACCGCCGCTTTTTGGTCTGGAGAAAACACACATGAGCTACTAAAGAAATGTTTCAGATGAAATGATTATGCTAAAAATATGGTGTAATAAAAACAGATTATCATTGGATCTAAGTAAAACTACAATTATGCTATTTGGTAACACAAAATTGCTGGTGAGAAAATTGAACGGGTAAATGTACATACAGTACATTTTTGGGTGCCGTAATTGATGACAGATCAAAAACATAAACATAAAGTAGCAAGAAATACTTCAATAATGAATAAAATAAAATTTGTCCTGGATCAAAAATCGCTCCTAACTTTCTGTTGTTCTCTGGTGTTACCATATCTAACTTATTGTGTGGAGACATGGAAATACTACAAAAGTACACTTCACTCGCTTGATGTACTGCAAAAAAGATCAATCAGGATAATCCATAACGCGGCGTGTGGAGAACACACGAATCCACTGTTTCAAAAATCACAATTATTCAAATTTGCTGACCGGGTAAAAATTCAATCCGCTAAAATGATGCATGAAGCAAACAACAAGCAGGTACTGCAGGTATTGCCTAATTCCTTGGAGAGAACGTTTTCTGTCTGTGGACGGTCAATGCTGTGTTTGTTACCATCCCCTTAAACTTGATCTGGGAACTTTTCCTCCCACTGAGACCCTTGCCTGTACTGCAACAATTTGTGGTTCTAATTGTTTATATTTATATTTTTATTTATTATGATTATGTTATTTGCGATGATAAGGAAATTGACTCCTATTCCTAATAGGGAGGACCCACTGGGGGTAGGATGAAATAATTTGCTTCTTCCTTCGGACACGTGGAACTGTCGGTCGTGTTCAGTGATGTGTTCCAGTGTCGTTTGCATGCAGGTTCCAATAAAAGGTCAGAGTGAAGCAGGGCGGGTTACATTGACATGTTACCTTTGCTTAAATGTGCATAAATTATTTGAACTAATAGGTCATATTCTACCACGAAACAGCGATAACTCATTCATTTATGTTGAAAAACCAGCTTAGAGGGAGGCCGCAAAACTGTACACTCAAAATCAACACACGGTGAACCTACTGAAGGTTGCCGACGGGTGTATTGGATTCGAGACGCGTGTGTCCATCGTTGCTGACTCACCGTGATGGCGTTTGCACGTTCTCCCTGCGCGTGTGTCTCCTGCCTTCCTCAAACCATGCATGTTAGGTTAGTGGTGGTTTTAGAGTGTCCATTTAATAGGGTGTGAATGTGAGCGTGAATGGTGGTCTGTCTGCGCAGTCGGGTTCAAAATAAAAGCAGTGCAATGCAACTGACCAGATTAATCACGGTAGCTGCAGTCAATTCTCAGAAAACAAACGAGACCCAGCATCATGATATGCATGCTCTTAAGGGTAATTTGGGTAATGCAATTTGGGTAATTTATTTAAAAATGAACTTTGTTTCTAGGATTTCGCAATGCTGTGAATCACTAAACTAATATTTAGTTGTACGAGCACAGTTTTTAAGAACTGCTTCACATCTTCACACACAACCAACGTGTGGCACCTTTCAGCCGTTACTCCACTCCGAGATTCTTCAACAGCATTCCACAATTCATTAACGTTCCTTGGTTTTGCTTCAGAAACAGCATTTTTGATACCAACCTACAAGTTCTCCATTGGATTAAGGTCTGGGGATCGGGCTGGCCAACGTGTGACATAAGAACATGAAAAGATTTTGCTCGTTTTGTGTTGGGGGTCATTGTCTTGTCGAAACGCCCATTTCAAGGACAGCTCCTCTTCAGCGTAAGGCAACATGAAGTATTTTGACATCTGCCAACTGATACCATGATCCCTGCTATGTGATAAATAGGCCATGGTCGGAGAAACATGCCCAGACCATGATGCTTGTACAACCATGCTTCACTCTCTTCACTGTGTACTGTGGCTTTAATTCAGAGTTTGGGGGCCGTCTCACATACACCAAAAAAAACAATTTTACTTTCATCAGTCCACAAAATGTTCCTCCATTTCTCTTAAGGCCACTTGATGTGTTCTTTGGAAAATTGTAACCTCTTCTGCACATGCCTTTTTTTGTTAACAAAGGGACTTTGGGGGGGATTCATGTAAATAGATTAGCTTCGCACAGACGTCTTCTAACTGTCACAGTACTTTGAGGTAACGCCAGACTGTCTTTGGTCATACTGGAGCTGATCATTAGCTGAGGCTTTGTCATTCTGGCTATTCTTTGATCCATTTTGATAGTTGTCTCCCGTTTTCTGCCACATGTCTCTGGTTTTGCTCTCCATTTTAAGGCATTGGAGATCATTTTAGCTGAACAGCCAAAACATTTTTGCACCTCTTCATATGTTTTCCCCTCTCCAATCAACTTTTTAATCAAAGTGCGCTGTTCTTCTGAACAATGAATGACCCACTTTCCTCAGGCTTTCAAAGAGAAATGCATGTTCTACAAGTGCTGGTTTCATCCTTAAAAAAGTTTTTCACAAAACGGATCACTGATCACTGATTGAATGCCACACCGCCACACACCCCTGTCAACTAATTGCCCAATTGCACAGCCTTAAGAGCATGCATACCCTGAATGCTGGGTCTTGTTTGTTTTCTGAGAATCTACTGCACCTACTGGTAAACTTGTTTGCCATGTAGCAATTAAAATATACTAATAACAGCGATTAATCTCATTAGTCGCATTGCACTGCTATTATTGTGTGTTGTCTGATTGGCTGGCGACCAGTCGAGGGTGCATCCCGCCTTTCGCCCTAAGTCAGCTGGGACGGGCTCCAGCACAGTGAGGATAAGTGGCATAGAAAATAATTGAATGAATAATATTTAGGGCTGTCAAAAACAGCTTGTTCACGACGGCTAATTCATTATTTTTACATTTTTAGCGTAATTAACTCATGCACATCATGTCCAGCCACATCTCTGACATGACGGCACAATGCATTGAATTTAAGCATGGTAGATTTTTCATGGAAGTGTTTCTTAGCTATTTTAACGATGACGCCGTTGGACGTAACGCTTGTAACAGTTTGATGCGGCGTAAGTCGATTCGTCATGCCTGTCGACTGGGGCACACGAATGACGTCATGTGGAGCTAGGTAGGAAAGTCCATGTGGACCAGGATATGGGATGTTTATGTATCATATATAAATACACTATATAGTACTGTATGTCTATACTATATAGTGTCGGTCGCAATCGAAGTCCAACCTGAAGCCTTTGAAACTCATGGATGGGGGCTTCAAGACAAGATAATGGCTATTGTATTGACCCTAAAGTTATGCTGATGTGCATGTTTGTGTTCTGCTTTGCCGTGATCGAACAAGGACAGGGGGCGTGTCGTCCGTTGAGGGAGCCACTGTTGTACTTGTGTGCCATTATTTCTGGCAATTAAAAGCCTGTTGATCAAACACCTCCTCTTGGCTTCAAGGGTGTCTGTGCAGACATTACAGTATGTAGAATATGAATTCACTTTAATATCTATCTTCAGATGAAATTTCATTCAAATGTGATGGGCGTGTGAAATAACTGAATTAATACTTGGGTTAAAGAAGAGAATGAGGTATAAAATAAAGTGGTTTGTGTTTTATCAGATAGAATTAATCATTCTGTGTGTTAATTCATTCATTGTTAATTCCACCTGAAGTGTTGGTTGTTTTCCATGAATTGTTGTTACCTTGTTTGTTTATAGCCATAATTCAGTCATACCATATCATATCTTTATTATTATTATTATTATCAAGCCTCATGTGAAACTTTTATCAAAATGTGACCTTGAAAAATACAGAAATTGCTTTAAAATGAAAGAACCAATGAATTACGTTCAATTGATCAAGTTAATTAAGATGAAGTCGATTAGATTAGATTGCGTAACTTCATGAATTAAGAAAAAAGGTGAAGCGTGCAGGAGCAGGGGGTACGTGGCTGCAGGACAAATGTCTAAATGGAATATGTTTATATGTGTATGTATTTATTTATTATTATAATGGCCGGTCCAGGGTGTACCCTGCCTCTCGTCCAAGGTCAGCTGGGATAGGTTCCAGCATACCCCCGTACCCCTAGTGAGGATAAGCAACATAGAAGATGGATATTATTCATAATAACTATAATTCTTATTTTAATTGCAATTAATGTTCATGAACAAAAGGCTCAAAAGGTTCACTTTCCTGCTGAATGTTAGAGAACAGTGACAAGATGGCTGCGGCCGAACCTTCTTTTTCTTTACCATGGCGTTCCTTTGACACCATCATGTTTCCGACAAGCATGACAGCGACTGGGAGCAATTTCGGGGGTTAAGGAAATAGTGTCAGGTGATCAGCTCGCCTCCACAATCACTCTTTGTGTTTACTTATTGATCGTGAAACAGTGCCTGGATTGTCGTATCGGACTTGACAAAAAAAACCTGAACTGCCATTCAACCAGCATATTTGAATATTCCGATTCGTGTTAGTTGTCAAGTCGCTTTCCAGGCACCAGCAGCAGCGGCAAGGCTGGTACATGCGAGTGCAAAAGAGTGTCAAAGTTGACCACAGAGAGTGCGAGGAGAGTGAATGTTTGACGTTTAACCAGCTGAGTAACCAAACTGTGTTGTCTAACCCAAGACAGCCTCACCACATGGGTGTCTCGCCTGAGCCAAGGAAGGAAAATACTCAAGTTTATCTTTAGGTTACAAGACAAAGAGCATGTTCACGTTGCGTTTGTGCAACGCAATTGTGGACTGTATATAAAATGTTTTTGTCATTTTCACTTTACTCGGATTCCTTTAATGATGCATTTGAAGCAATCCGTGTCTCGCGGACTGCCACCGTGACCGACCGCTCGACGTCTGAACATATCTCAGCGGTCGGCCTGCTAATTCCTTCATGCTAAGTCGCATGAATTTCCGAGAGACGGAATACGGGGTTCGGAGATATCGCAGCAGCTTTTGATACCGTCGACCGCAAATCCATCTTCAAATGCCTGCAGATCCTTGGAGCGCCACCTAAGATCATCGGTGGATGGGTTTGATCCACCACACCCCTGCAAATAGGTGACACCGTCGAGAGCTTTGTGTGTCAGGGCTCTGCAGGGACCAAAAATGGGGAGCTGAAATCAGAGACAATTCACAGATGAGCCATTGGCGCCTCAATTTTACGGTCACTCCGCAAACCGCCGCACCACACGGCCAGTGGGAGGGTGCGGAAAAGCCCAGAAAATGCGGGAGTAACGTAGTTTGAGCTGCCTTTCCATGTTAATAATAATAACAAAAGCAATGTCGCTGTTAGTGATGAGTGAGTACACCACTATCCAGATCAGTATCTGTTCACCTATCTAAAGTATCTGCATTTGGGACTGTCCATCTTTACTCGCGACGATTAAGACGACGCTAAGATTTCCAACCGGCTAAATGTCACCTATCGAATTCGAAGCAGAAGGGAAAAATGCAAACTGCACAGCGTACATTATGAAACAGGTCTACCAAGTGACCTCAGGTACGAGCGGGGCTGGGGAAAACCTAAAACACAGTTAGGGGGGTAGGCAGCGACTAAGTCTGTCCTATGGAATGCACCGCTTACTGTACGTTACCAAAGAACCCAACCAAAATGGAGCAAAATTGGGAACGAGAGCTGGAGTCAGGCCAAGCAAGCAGAGAGTCACTGTCTGTATTGTGTCTGTGTGAAAGAGCGAGAGGCGCGGCTCCTGGCCAGCCGGTCTAGTCACTGTGTGTGACTGGCCAATCACAGAGTGTGAAGAAGGAGTACGTAAGTCACCCAATGAGGATTTTCCTTCATCATGATTACGGATAATGACGAGCTGCAAAAATGCATTATCCGTGACGAGTATCCGGCTCATCCCTAGTCGCTGCAGCTTGATCAATAAGCATGTGACATCAGACGTCAATTGAGCATTGTTGGCACTTCATGGAGTCTTTTTCTCAGGGTTTATGTTTTAGTGCAAGAATGAGTTTCCTTTGTGTTCTTGTCTGACATGAGGATTGGACATTATAAGTCAAATTATGAGCAAAATGTTTAAGTTTTTCTTTAGGAACACCTGGAAGATTGTCTGGAAGATATAGTCAGATTTCGATGGTGCCACCTATGAAGTGCTTCCATCCCCCCCATTAGTGACTGGGCAAAGATCCGTCATGCCCCTGCGCTCGATACCAGCTACACTCCAACGCATGCTCAGTGGAAGCAAAGCAAGCCCCTCCCAACTCCCAGCTCGGGATTGACAAATGCTGGTGGATGTGGGCCAACAGCTCACAGTTCCACCAGAAATAATAACAACGACCAACCTGAGGTGTGACCTGGTCCTGTGGTCCACCTCACAGTGAAGGGAGGATGCTGTTGCGGAGGTTTTTGAAAGAAAAAAGCTCTGAACTTGTAACAGAGGCTGAACAGCGAGTGTGGTGAGTAAGAGTCTGCCGGGAGAGGTTTGATGGGCCACCCTAGGAAGAAAACTAATTTCACTACCCACAGCGCTCGACCGGTAAATTGAGGGCTTTACCTTTTGGCTCAGCTCCATCTTCATCACAACAGATTGATGCTGCGTCTGCATCCTGTTCAGCCCGCAAGTCTCAAACTTCAGTAAAAGCAAAAATATCATGAGGTACTTTTGTCGTACCTTCCTGATGGTGTTTGTTTGTAAGGTAAAAGTAAGATGCTGGCCGTAGGAAATATGCAGTACACACCTGTCATGAGGATGCCAATGGTTTGTGTAAGCACCACTTGTAGTCTCACAGAGCTGCTTTCACAGCTGTAGACTGTTTTGTTAGCTACTCAAGATGTCACCCGTCAGTGCTGCACTGAATTTGTTGCTCTCGGTTTTAGGTAGTCAACGCTACGAAACTTAGAGAAAATACCATTGTTTCCCATTGGATTGAACAGACTGGGAACTATTCAAATCCTCTACAAATAACCACAGACACAGTGACGTCATATATTCAATTCTGTGAAGACAGCATAGTCCAGTCTTACCCCAGAGTGACCTTCAACAACGACAAACCCTGGTTCACACCCAGACTGAGACAGCTAAGGAAGGAGAAGTGACTGGTTTTGCTAGCTACCAGTCCTGGGTGTACCCCAGCTCTCGCCCAAAGTCAGCTGGGATAGGCTCCACTATACCCATTCCATTTTTTTTCGCTTACTGGGTCCGGGTCGCGGGGGCAGCAGTTTCAGTAGGGAAGTCCAGACTTCCCGGTCCCCGGCAACCTCTTCCAGCTCCACCGGGAGGACACCAAAGCGTTCCCAGGCCAGCTGTGAGACATAGTCCCTCCAGCGTGTCCTAGGTCTTCCCCGGGGCCTTCTCCCGACTGGGCATGCCCGAAACACCTCACCGGGGAGGCGCCCGGGAGGCATCCGGACTAGATGCCCGAGCCACCTCAACTGGCTCCTCTCGATGTGAAGGAGCAGCGGCTCTACTCTGAGCTCCTCCCGGATGGCCGAGCTCCTCACCCTATCTCTTAGGGTGAGTCCAGCCACCCTACGAAGGAAACTCATTTCCGCCGCTTGTATCCGCGATCTCATTCTTTCGGTCATGACCCATAACTCATGACCATAGGTGAGGGTGGGAACGTAGATCGATCGGTAAACAGAGAGCTTTGCCTTCCGGCTCAGCTCTCTCTTCACCACGACGGTCCGGTACAGCGACCGCATTACTGCAGACGCTGCACCGATCCGTCTGTCGATCTCACGCTCCAACCTTCCCTCACTCGTGAACAAGAACCCGAGATACTTGAACTCCTCCACCTGAGGCAAGACCTCACTCCCAACCCGGAGGGTACAGTCCACCCGTTTCCGACTGAGAACCATGGCCTCGGATTTGGAGGTGCTGAGTCTCATCCCAGAAGCTTCACACTCAGCTGCAAACCGCTCCAGTAAACGCTGAAGGTCACAGCCTGATGAGGCCATAAGGACCACATCGTCTGCAAATAGCAGAGACGAGATCCTAAGGTCACCAAGCTGGACTCCCTCAACACCTTGACTGCGCCTAGAAATTCTGTCCATGAAGATTATGAACAGAATCGGTGACAAAGGGCAGCCTTGGCGGAGGCCAACGTTCACCGGAAACAAGCTCGACTTACTGCTGGCAATGCGAACCAGGCTCCTGCTTCGATTGTACAAGGACCGAATGGCACGTAGAAGCGGACCATCAATCCCGTACTCCCGGAGCACCCCCCACAGGACACCACGAGGGACACGGTCGAATGCCTTTTCCAGGTCCACAAAGCACATGTAGACTGGTTGGGCAAACTCCCACATACCCTCGAGTACCCTTGCAAGGGTGTAGAGCTGGTCCAGTGTTCCGCGACCGGGACGAAAACCACATTGCAGCTCCTCTAACCGAGGTTCGACTAACGGTCGTACCCTTCTCTCCAGCACCCTGGAGTAGACTTTCCCAGGAAGGCTGAGGAGTGTGATCCCCCTATAGTTGGAACACACCCTCCGGTCACCCTTTTTAAAAATGGGGACCACCACCCCGGTCTGCCAGTCCAGAGGTACTGTTCCCGACTTCCATGCAATGTTGTAGAGGCGTGTCAGCCAACACAGTCCCCCAACATCCAGAGCAAACCCAATGAAGATAAATCTGTATCGAAAACGATGGATGGATGAGTTAAAATGAAAAGTTTTGCAATTTTATCTTTATAATGCAAAATATCCAGTAATCATTGGCGGCTACTGGTCAATCAGGCAGGGGAAGCTCATTTTTTTCAACAAGAGCGAGCTCATTTTGTGGCCAATGGTTACCCACAGCAAAGACCACGGCATCGGCCACAGACCACGGCAACTGTCCGCGGCATTGGCCACCACCAGGGGGCGTTCACCGTGGCCGAGTCATTCACATAGTGGTTAAAATGAGTGACACCTTTTTGCTGGCATTTACTTGACCCTATTATTTAACCCGTGCAGTAATTCCAGTAAAAAGGTGCCACTTATTTTAACCACTGTGTGAATGACGGTGAACGCCCCCTGGTGGAAAGAGCTTGGGTGTAAGTTTAGACTTTAAGATTGCCGACTGACTCAATTCACAGTCAATCAAAAAGGGATCTCGCCTCAGACAGATCATCATGCAGAAGCTGAGCGCCTGGGCCAGCCCAGTGTCCCATGGACCGCCAGAGACGCTCAGCGTCCGCCAGACGGGAAAAAGCCCAGCATTTATCCAATGACCAAGAATACTACATGTAGTCAGTCTTCAACGTCTTTTGAATGCCTTATATTTGTATTTGGCCGTTTTATGCATCATTTAATAATCCCTGTATAAAATATAATTGTACACTGTATTAATAACAACTGACACTGTATGGGCGTTGGTTAGGACCCCATCCCAGAACGCCACGCAGGCGTACACAGATGCATCCAGGGTTGATTGTTTTGAAGTTGTGTTACACGGCGTCTAAAAACCGAATCGCTGCGGCAGCCCCTGAAGGGATAAGCGGGGACGAGCCGAAAGGAAAAGAAGAAGAAGAAGAAATCGTTCATCCTGGTGTTACCGTTAGGAAGGTTGGAAAGAGCCACGCAAACTTGCCGTTGTAATCTTAGGAGGAAATGTGGACTGTCCGTTGCTTTTGGACCACTAATGAGATGGACAAACTGAGTTCCTGTTGGCCAAGGGTCAAAGGCGGTGTTGACGTTTGACCTCCTGTCATGCGCCTTTGCTGTTCTGTTATCAGCAGCAAGAAGCTCTGCAGTTAATATGTTAACTATTCAGGAGTCAAACGGCGATGCAGAAACCGTCACAGCAATTAAGAAGGCCAGGGTCAAATAGATAAAACCGATCAAACGTGATTTAATTTGAAATTTAACGTGGCAACAAGGACTTCCTGGCATCTTATCCTCACGATGTCACCGGAAAGGCATCGACCAGCGGGTGAAATATGTCAGCTCTCTTCAGTTCGCCACAATACCATCTGAAATTCCTGTCCAGCACATCGCAGCACCCAAACGAACGTGTGTCAAAAGCTTGGATTTTATTTATCACGTGTTCAGGGACATTTAGACAAAAATGTCTAAAGAAGAATAAAACGTTAATACGTTTTGGGCATTAAAGATGCAAAACCCCATGACATGACATGTTAGCGTCACGTCCGACAACATATGTGTTTTAGAATGAATGAATTCTATTTTGAAGGGCCAAAAAAGGGCTGCACTTTGGACACCCTTGCTGCGCGCGGACCCATCCGATTTTTTTCAAGCAGTAGCTGCGGGACACCAACCGGCAACAAGCTGCTTTTTGAATGAACTGTGACAAGGTGTTGTTCTTCCGCCGTGCCCCCCCCCCCCACACACACACACTCCCCCCTCCCGGTCCTCTGTCGTCTGTCTTCCGGGAACGCTAATAGGCTCCATGCAGAGTAATGTGACCAATTGAATCATCCTCGGCCCGGGGCTGGCAGTTGCAGATCGGCGAGGCAGAGAGTGTCGCGCTCACGACAGTTCCCGACGCCAAGATAAGCTCTCGCTGGTGACACCTCAGTGGGATTTTATACCTCGTCCTCCCAAAGGAACTACATTTTGCACCGTTTCCATTGATCTCGTCGACTCGGCAAGAGCGTCGCATAGGTGAAAAGGTCAGCGGGCCCTTCTCTAAGTCTGCGTGCAGCTTGAGGTGAGTACAAATTCCAGTGATGCAGCACACAGACGGGACTCACTTATGGACAATGAGCTGTTACGTGATTAGTTCTTCCAAGTCCATTTGAGGAAACAACAGGGATGTCTACTTACTGTACCTAGCAGATAAAACAGCAGGTATGTACGTTGCAAACACCGGATGCAGTTTATTAACTTGGCTTGTTTGCATTTGTATTGCATGTAATCGTCAGGATTGCGAGGCCTTTTTTTGTGTGCATAAATTGGGTTTGCGAAGTTGCGAAGGTTGGAAAAGGCTGACCCGTCACAGTCTTCTGTCGGCCATTACTAGCAGGGGATAACTAGAGTATCTAGTAAAGTATTTCTCCAGACAAGGCACTTGGCGAGAGCGGTCAAAAATAGCGCATTGACAGAGGTAACTAATTTATTTCATTAGTTACGTTACATTTTGAGCATAATTAAGGCCCTTAGGCATGACAGATGGCGGCGCAGTGTACCTCCCCAGAGACTCACACGGAGTTTTATAACTTTATTTTGACCTCAACGCAACAACGGGAGTGCTATTCCAGGACCATCTACGTGCCTCTGCTCACAAGCACTCTGGTCCCTTCAGTGGCAGCCTTGGAATGGGACTTTGTCATCGTCTCTACCGCGAGATGCATTCAGGGATCCTCCGAACATCGCAGCGACCTCTTTATTATGTTTATATGTGTGGTCTAAATAAAAGACAAACATGAAGTGGACATTCTTATCACGCATTAGTAACGCTTAAAGCCGAAGAACAATTTGCTGCGTTCAGGTATGCCTGAAAATCCCAGGAAAAAAAATCAAAACATGCGAATTCTACTTGTTACGAGGTGTCTTTGAATGCAATTCCTGGCTGCTCATAATAACACGGTTGAAGTGTGATTCAAATATTCTGCTAGTATTAAAGAAAGTAGCATTAGTCTAAAGGCATGTGTGCCATCTTTTAGCTTCGTTCAGTTGTCAGCTCACTAATAATACAAACACTGTAGATAAAGAATCCTGTCCCGTCATCCATCCAGCCATTTTCTTCCACTTATCCCCGGTTGGGTACCAAAGCAGGGAAGTTCACACTTCCCTCTCGTAGGCCCCTTCATCAAGTTCCTCCAGGCGGATCCCGAGGTGTTCCCAGGCCAGTTGAGAGACATAGTCTCTCCAAAGTGTCCCGGGTCTTTCCCGAGGCCTACTGGTCGGTCGTGCCCTAAATGACTCCGCATGGAGGCATCCTAACCAGATCCCCGAGCCACCTCATCGGACTCCTCTCAATGCGGAGGAGCAGCGGTTCTACTCCGAGTCTCTCCCAGATGACAGAGCTTCTCACCCTATCTCTAAGGGAGAGTCCGGCCACCCTGCGGAGAAAACTCATTTGGGCCGCTTGTACCCGCCATCTTGTCCTTTCAGTCACTACCCAAAGCCCATGGCCATAGGTGAGGGTAGGAACGTAGATCGACAGGTAAATCGAGAGCTTTGCCTTTCGGCTCAGCCCTCTCAAGCAGTTTGACGCCAGGGGGGGGGGACACAGGAAAACACCCCAGAGAAGCAGGGCCGTCCATGCAGATGGCATTCATGGCACAGTGAACACCACATTTAAAAACACTTTCACCCTTCCGCAGTCAGAGCTGAGTAGATGAAGATGACTCCAGTTGCGGTTCTAGAAATGTATAAATGTCTATTTTGCACAAAAAGACGACCAAAGTAATAAGTAATGTTTTTAATACCGCCGTGCTTGGATTAATTTCCACTTAACCACAATTGTAAAAGACGTGTTGTAATAACTACCGTCTGCTAGCAGGGGGCGCTCTAACTGGTACAACCTTACGTAGCCTGGATTGTGTTCCCCCGTCGAGGTTCCGGGTACGCTAAGACAGATCGTTTGTCCCGGTCCAGATCCTCCCGCAAGCTGGATGTGCATCTGACCTTGTGTCATGCGGCACTGGGGACTGTACTGTAGACCTTTGTGTACTAGTGTACTATACTAGTTTTATACTTGAACTCGACTTTTTATAAACTACATTTTATTTACTTAAGAGTGGTACAATGAAGTATACATGTCTTATACTGAAACGTATAAATATAAGTATATGAGTACACATTAAGTAAATAATGAGACTTTCACTTATACTTGAATACTACATCTGATACTTTAATATGCTGTTTACTTAACTATACTTTCAGTATACTTTTTACATGTTTCTGCCACAAAGTACTAATATACTTAGTACATTATATCTTGCTCCAAGTGCATAACAAAGTCTTTGACTTGTGCTGAACATTTCATTCATATACCATTTTTCATTTTCTCCAGAAATAACTTTCATTTTTTACTTTGTGAAAAGACAGAATATACATCTAACTTGTTTTTAGCATTCTGTCTTGGAATTTTATACATGCATCGTGAGCAAACTTTACAAATACCGTTAGGCGTATATTTCACGTACATAAATAGTAAGTAAGTAGTAATATAGTAGTTATATGCCCAGCAAAAGTAGCAAACTAATACATTAACCAAAGTTTATATAAAAAAGTATAAAATACAAAAGATACTATAAAAACTACAAATAGGGACTTGAAGTATACAACTAGTACAATGGTGGTATATAAATAAGTGTACTTGCGGTATACCTGTAAGTATACTAAAGGGATATACAGTACCTAACGGACGCCAGCCATACTTTAGAAGTATACTTAAATATAAAAAATTCAAAATGTTCCTATTCAGTCCCAAAAAGTATGAAATTAGTATACTTTCTAGTACAGTAAAAGTGCATGATCTGTAGTATGCTTGTCCTCACATTGGAGTCAAACAAACTTTAGGTATACTACTTTTGTAAGGGACAATAATGTTCCTCGGTGGCACAAGTCAGGATGGGTGTGAGAAGAAGAACTTTTTGTGTGTTCCAGCCCACAACGGAGTGCTTGTGTGTTGCCTTTAAAGACAAGGAGGAGTACTAGATGCCTCCTTGTGTTCTACTAGATGCTGCATTCAAGTGTTCGGTGTAATGTGGCGGTAACGGTGGAATTGGGTTTGAACACGCATGTAAACGACATCGGAATGCATCCCCTGATACCACCGGCGGAGAAGCAAAGCTTATTAAATCCTACCCCCGGAGGTTTTTCTCATATTTCAATACGGTTAGGAAGTTAAAACGCATACGTCAGGTCATGTGACAGTGTGTTGAATACTAGTCAATGTTCTGATCATCGCATTGCAGTCCTGATGAATGATAATCCTAATAAATAATAACAGCAATGAGTGGAATATAAACAATTGAAGGAATGAAGTAATATGGCCTCGGATGTACACAATACTTCACGACTCTTCTTCCTTGTATTTTGTAAACATCAACTGTTTGTCGTGTTTCTTGAAGTCGCTCACTGTAGAGCATTCTTTTCCTTCCTTACTTCATCCATCCCACAGTTTGATTCCACATACCGGAGTACTTTGTGTTGTTCTTGCGTATTTGTGTTTTAAGTTCAGTTTATTCCTGAGATCCTATTTCTCCTCTCTGTAAAGCATTCTTTGGGACCTGCTTGTTGTTTGCTTGATGCATCATTTGATCAGTTAGAAGGTCTACCAGGTCAGATCATTTTAATAAGAGTCATTTTTGCAACAGTGGATTAGTGTGTTCTCCACACGCCGCGTTATGGATTATCCCGATTGATCTTTTTTGCAGTACATCAAGCGAGTGAAGTGTACTTTTGTAGTATTCCCCATATCTCCACACAATAAGTTAGATATGGTGTCGCCAGAGAACAACAGAAAGTTAGGAGGGATTTTTGATCCAGGACAAATTTTATTTTATTCAGTATTGAAGTATTTCTTGCTACTTTATGTTTTTGATGTGAGGTTTCCAACTCATTCTGTCATCTGTCATTCATTTTCTATACCGCTTATCCTCTTTAGGTTCGAGGCCCTTCGATTTCCTTACCATTAATTTGTGTTTTCTTGCAAGTACCTCTTCTGCTATTACAAAATAATGATTTTTGTTTTACTTAGCTTCAAGGATAAGTGTACACTTTTGAATTGGCTTTTTGAGAGGCAAAGCATCGGTAAAGTTTTGAAAGAAAAAGTACAAACACAACCCAACTCCAAGTCTTTGGCGTGTGTAGAGACATTAACAATGAAAGACTTCATTTTTATGCATGACTCCAGCATAACTCGTAAGGATAAGTAGTATATAGCGATATAGGATTCATACTGGAACCAGTGTTAAAAATGTAATATTTTGTAGTTTTTTGTAGCGATATAGTATTTTGTAGCGACCGAGAAACCCAAGAGCAGTCCTCGGGACCGTAACCCTCCCAGTCGATGAGATACTGCTCACCCCTACCCGGTCTCCTGGCGTCCAAGATGTGTCTTGGCTGGTGTCTTAGCTGTGCAGGGCGGATGACCATCAACCAAGCGAGGAGGAGGAGGCACGGGTGGCTGGCAGAGGTCACTGGACACCACGGGCTTAATGCGGCACACATGAAACACTGGGTAGGTTCTGAGAAAGGAGGGCAGCGCAAGTCTGACCGACACTGGGTTCACGTTCCGCACCACCTTGTATGGTCCAATTAATTTGGGGCCCAGCTTCTTAGATTCCCCCGCCAGCGACAAGTCCAGAGATGACAACCAAACCTTCTGCCCAGGTTAGTAATCCGGTGCAGGCTTCCAATGGCGATCTGCCAGTCTCTGATTACGCTTGGCAGTGCAGGATAAGGCAGCCCGTGTCTACACGAGTCTTCCCGGAGGGCACCCAGCAAGGGTAGGGTTGTCCTTACTGGCCTCGGTCACTCGCTTCTCGACCTCCCACTGGAGACCACCCAAGACGCAGGACTTGGGAATGATGGGCTCAGGGGAAGGATCCTCCACTTGTGGTGCATGCATTCTGGAGAGGGCATCCGGTTTGCCCTTGAGTGAGCCCGGGCGATAGGTAAGTGTAAAATCAAACCTAGTGAAAAACAGGGTCTACCAAGCCGGACGAGGGTTGAGACGTCTAGCAGAACGGATGTATGAGAGGTTCCTGTGGTCCGTATAGATAATGAAAGAATGAGCCGCTCCCTCCAACCAGTGCGTTCTCTCCTGCAGGGCGAGGACCACCGCCAACAGCTCCCGATTGCCAACATCATAATTGCGTTCAGTGGGCGTGAGACGCCTGGAGAAAAGCGAGCAGGAGTGCAGCCTCTGGTCGGTACTGGGACGCTAAGAGAGCACGGCCCCAACCCCAGTCTCGGAAGCATCAACCTCAACAAAGGGAGAGATGGATCAGGGTGGACAACAACAGGTGGAGAAGTAAAAAGAGACTTGAGTCGCTGGAAAGCCAGATCTTCCCCCCGGAAACCATTCAAACGGAACTTTAGCAAATGTTAGCTTGTTCAGAGGGTCGGCCACTTAACTAAAATTCTGAATAAATCGCCGGTAAAAGTTGGCAAAACCCAAGAACCTCTGCAGAAGCTTTCTAGATGTGGGAGTGGGCCAACCAACCACCGCCTGGATCTTGGCGGGGTCGGGTCGAAGTTGACCCTTCTCCACAATAAATCCCAGAAAGGACATCGAGGGTGAGTGGAAGATAAATTTTTTTGGCTTGACATACAACCGATTTTCCAGCAGTCTCTTGAGAACGAGACGCACGTGTGAAGTTTGAAGGAAGTAGAAAAACAACTTAGTAAAAATGGCGGCGTTGTGAAGCGGACTGAAGGCGGAATCTAAGAGGGGCAAAGGATACTTGTTCTTCACAGTAATAGCATTAGGGGTCGTAAATAGATACAGTGGCGCAAGGACCCGTCCTTCGTCTGGACAAAAAAAATCCCGCTCCAACGGAGAGGAGGAAGACCGAATATGGCCTGCAGCAAGAGAGGAGGAGATGTACTCCTCAAGGGCCCTCTGTTCGGTTTGAGAAATGTTACACAGTCTGGATGCCGGGAGTGGTGCACCGGGCAAAAGGTCTATGGCGCAATCATAGGGGCGGTGGGGGGGAGCAACATGGCGCGGTCTTTACTAAAAACCTCCCACAAAGAGCGATACTCCTCCGGAACCAGAGAGAGATCCGGAGAGGCTGCAGGCGAGGTAGAAAGGCAGCTAGAGGAAGAGGCTGAGCCTAGGCAGTGAGAATGCATTCCTACATCATTCCTACATCTCTCAACATGTAAAGTAGGGATATTAAGTTTCTTTACCAAGTCACACTCAATAAGGTTTTCGGCAGCGCCCAAGTTCACAAGGGCACAGATAGAATGGCGATCCCTCCCCTCCCGTGACAACGTACTGTCCACTTAAGGGCGGCCCACCGATGGCGTAAAGGTACGAGGAGGAGGATGAGGAGGACGATGCCCCTCACCTAAACCCTTTGTCGAAGCTGGCCGCCGCGGGGTGCAGCGGATGGAGCAGCGAGAAATGAGATGATCCGCCGCACCACCGTAGAGGTAGAGACGCACACGGCAAATTCTTGCTTCCGCTGACAGATGATTGGCCCCCAGCTGCATCGGAACCACCTCTCCAGAAAACTCCAACGATGCGAGTGGAGAAGGAAGGGAAGGTATCTCGTCTCGACGTCTCAGAGGCAGACCCGGGAATTGAGGCGGGTGCACTACTCAATGATGCTCACGCTCCTGCAGACAGTTGTCCGGCAGGATGGAAAGAGAAATTAGTTCCTCGAGAGTCCGAGTCTCGTCCCGCGATGCCAACTCATCCTGCGGTCGAGAACTGCGGCTGGCCAAAAACACACACCATAAGGACGTCTCACACCAGCCGCTCTCCACCGCTAAGATGCGGAAGTAATGGAGTGGTCCGCCACCGAGCTCGCACCTTGGCGTACGGCATGCCTCTTGTTCCCTGAGAGGATGGTCGAACACACTCTTGCGCTCTTCCATAAAAAGAGGCAAGCTGGAGAGGAGTTCGGGCTTGCTCTCGCATACCACCACTGCCCATTTAGCGAGTCAGAGGAATAAGTGTGGTTCTGCTGGTTTAAAAACGAGGAGGCATTGATGTAAAAATAGCCTGCAGCCTCCAAAATCCCCCTCAAACCTTGTCGGGTGCAGAATGTTGGGCTCCCGTGGAATGGGTTCAACCAGATGACCAGCAGATGGGGCCGTGGTCTCTGGCGGTAAGGGCTCTGCCGTGGCAGGTAACTGGGAGGAAGTTATCCGGGCATGCATGTCGCGGACCAACGTGAGCACCCTCAATGCTCACGGCGACAGATTGGCCCTGGGCCTTGAGGGCGAAACAAAGTTGTTCATTCTCCGCGGGATCCATGGTGTTGACTGGATTATTATGTCACGAATGGGAGTCGGAGCAGGAAGGAAGGTTCCCGAGACGCAGAGGCGAGGCCGGGCCAGGTCAGGCAAGCCTCTTTACTCAGTATGTAACAAACATAAAGCCACGGTGCATAAAAAGAGCGAGTTGAGCACCGCGACTAAAATTATGACCACAACTAAACAGTCCTGTGAGTCAAGCGGACTACTGAGCCAGCAGGCGGGCAGAAAATCAGGCTGAACTGAACAGGATTTAAAAAGGCTAAATGCACAGCGGCATGGAAACAGAGGAAATGCCAGGGCACGGGCTCCAGACGTGGAAAATAATCCAGTACCTTCCTGCAGCAATAGAGGGTACAGGAAGAGGTGGTGCCGGATTGGGAACTGATGTGACTGCTGAGTAGATCCCGAGACTCACGGATGGCCGATGTCTGCAGAGGGCACACAAAACATTTAATTTATTAATTGACTGATTTCCACAAATCTGCGATGGAGCGATAATCAATCTGTGATATTTCAAGGGGCGGCGGTACAGACTACTACACAGAGAACCCATTATCCTTTATTCAGAATTGATTGATTTATGATTAATTACGTCACAGAACACCGTACACAAAGTTCTCCTGACCTTACACAGAAACTACTCCTGAGAGGAACTTTGTACTGGAAGATAATTAATATTAAGTGCGTTAGCTCATTGATGAATATACCTCAGATTTGTTTTTTGTATTTTGCTTTGTATTTGTTCTCCTTTCTGATTAATGAGATTGCTTCTCGATGTTGGTTGAGATATACACCACCTAATTGCAGTGGCCTACAAAAGTAAGCACCTTTGTTATGTCGGAGTGCCTTGATCTTCTGGAATTCACCAGAACAGCACAGGCTGTTAGGAGAACGATAGAATGATGATATCGCATTATCCGCTTTCAGCTTGAGGATGTCCCACAAGTGCTCCATTGGGTTCAGGTATGGAGCGCAAGTCACTCCATCACCTTCAGCTTCCTGAGCAGGTACTTGGAGGTGTGTTTAGGCTCTTTATAATGTTGGAAAAACGCCATGGGGCCCGATTTTTGACAGGAGTTCAATCATTCTCCACCTCGTAATGTCACGTGACATGTCGGAATTCATGCTTCCTCCATGAATGCTAAATGTATTCGTTTTTGAAAACCTCTTGCAGAACTGCCTCAAATTTGAGATTCAAATTGTCTGTGCCGGTAAGGGATCTGTAAGACTTGATTGTTCAATTATTTTGGAATGATCTGTGTGAAGTTGATTCATGCAAACATAGAGAGATGGCAAACAGGGAAATAGTGTGTCAGCCTTTTTCACTGTATTTTTCTCAAAAGCACCACGTTCAGTACAACAAACAAAGTTTTCCAACTGACACTATATCACCGGCCAAATTGGAAGCAAGCAGAGGCAGTGATCGGCGCCGCACGAGCCGTTTACAGCTCTGACTTGTCAAATGCAACACGCACGTTATGAAACAAGTTTACCAAGTAACTCTCACCTCCGTGGACTCACGGCGGCTGCTCACATAGCGTATCCGACACTAATGCGCCCTACAGGCGGCTCCTCCCAGCCAACACTCGAGTTCTCGCGACCTCTGTAGATGCACGGCGGCTGCTCACTTAGCGTATCCGACACAAATGCGCCCTACCGGCGGCTCCTCCCAGCCAACACTCGAGTTCTCCCGACCTCTGTAGATGCACGGCGGCTGCTCACTTAGCGTATCCGACACTAATGCGCCCTACAGGCGGCTCCTCCCAGCCAACACTCGTGTTCTCCCGACCTCTGTAGATGCACGGCGGCTGCTCACTTAGCGTATCCGACACGAATGCGCCCTACAGGCGGCTCCTCCCAGCCAACACTCGAGTTCTCCCGACCTCTGTAGATGCACGGCGGCTGCTCACTTAGCGTATCCGACACTAATGCGCCTTACAGGCGGCTCCTCCCAGCCAACACTCGAGTTCTCCCGACCTCTGTAGATGCACGCGGCTGCTCACATAGCGTATCCGACACTAATGCGCCCTACAGGCGGCTCCTCCCAGCCAACACTCGAGTTCTCCCGACCTCTGTAGATGCACGCGGCTGCTCACATAGCGTATCCGACACTAATGCGCCCTACAGGCGGCTCCTCCCAGCCAACACTCAAGTTCTCCCGACCTCTGTAGATGCACGCGGCTGCTCACATAGCGTATCCGACACTAATGCGCCTTACAGGCGGCTCCTCCCAGCCAACACTCGAGTTCTCCCGACCTCTGTAGATGCACGCGGCTGCTCACATAGCGTATCCGACACTAATGCGCCTTACAGGCGGCTCCTCCCAGCCAACACTCGAGTTCTCCCGACCTCTGTAGATGCACGCGGCTGCTCACATAGCGTATCCGACACTAATGCGCCCTACAGGCGGCTCCTCCCAGCCAACACTCGAGTTCTCCCGACCTCTGTAGATGCACGCGGCTGCTCACATAGCGTATCCGACACTAATGCGCCCTACAGGCGGCTCCTCCCAGCCAACACTCAAGTTCTCCCGACCTCTGTAGATGCACGCGGCTGCTCACATAGCGTATCCGACATTAATGCAACTTGCCCGGCTACGGTGGGCAGCTTCTCCAAAACCAACCCTGAGATGTGGTACAATAATGGTCAAGATTTATTATCATTATAAACGATCTGTATAACATAATCAATAATATAATCATAACCAATAATAATACATACATGATAACAAGTGATGAAAATGTTAATAGTTGATGGAAACAGTTCAAGTAGTCCTAAATAATGAAGAAAAAGTACTAAGTGCAAAAGTAGTTAACCATATCATTTGTATGTACACAATTGTTCAGGATTCTTCCACCGTGTACTTTGGAAAGATCAACTGCTTGCACTGTTTTTTAAAATGGCTCCTTTTAGCGCATTGTTGAGTTATTTATTCAATCCATTTCATAATATGATTCCATATACCAATATGCTGAGGTTTTTAGCGTGTTCTTGCCTATAAATGTTTTATGTTTTTCCCTAAGGTCATATTCATCCTCTCTTGTTGAGAAGATTGTATTATATTTTTGAGTAGCACGTGATTGTTTGCATTATGCGCGACTTTAGGTTTTTGCAGATTTACCAGATTAATACATAAATGTATGGTTATAATTGCGATTTTAGGAAAAAAAAGTTTTGCATGTTCTCAATAAGCGGCTATGATCCTAACTGAACTTGTTCGTAGTACAGTTAGTGAGTGAGGTGTACTTCCGTAGTTATTCGCCATATCACCACACAATAAGTTGGATATTTTAATACCAGAGAACAATAGAGAGTATGGATCACATTTTTTTCCACACCAAATTTTGTTTGTTCAGTGCTGAGGTGTTTTCCTGCCGATGTATGTTGTATATTTAATGTGGGATTTCCTTCTCATTTTTTCATCTATTATGACCCCTACAAATGTATGAATAGGGTGAATAGTTTTGGTCCCAGTATTGACCCTTGGGGTGTCTCGCATGACATATTCAAGATTTCAGGTGTATACTGTCAGGATAAACCTCTCCGCCCATATCCTACCTTCCCCTGTGAACTGTTTGTCAATACAGAGAAGTGTCTCTGCCATGCAGAACGTGTGTTATTCCTGGTCCACAATCTGGGAAACAGTAGTGTTGGGACATATTTGGAGAAAATAAAAGCTCTACACTGTGTTCCAAATGATTCAGCAAAATTTCTATGATGCAAAGATTTGTTTGTTTTTTGAATGAAGCTTATGAGTAGCATTGGGTCTTGGGGCTCTTTGAAATACCGATATCAACCTTGGAAAACCGTCATGAACACTTTACCAGGTGAGCCCAGTTGAAAGAAAACTACTTGGTGCCGGAGGTTTCAAGCAATACGGGAAAGAAAAAATATATCTCTGCTGACAAAAAAACATGAAATATTGCGGTGTCTTGGGCAAAAGCATGAAAACGTTTAATAATTCACATGACATGGTGAAGAAAGCAAGCGAGCGCCTGCTAAAAAGCCATCACAAAGCGGCAAACCGGTATCTGAAGCTGCTGTTTCTGAAGCCCCATGAGAATCAAGGTGTGAGATTCTCCAGAGGCCTGCAGTTATGCATAAACCTACTATTTGGCGGATGCAGAACGGGTGCGATGGGTCAATAAATACATGAAGATGAGTTTTCAAACAATCCATCAAGAAGGTGGCTGAGTCATATTGTAGATCAGAATCATTGGGAGAGCTGGTGGACCCTTTATGGTCAATTAAGGTGTGAAATGACCTCAGCAAAGTATGTAGAGTTTCTGATGAAGTACTTCAGTGATGCATAACAATGTACCATCTCATGATGCAAAGAATACCTCTCGGTTGAGGTCTGGCTACTATGAGCACAAAAGGAGATAAACTCATGACTTGGCCCACTTTTTCCCCTGACCTCAACCCAACGGAGAACCTGTGGAACATCGTCAAGCAAAAGTTCTACGAGGGTGGGAGGCAGATCCCAACAAAACAGCAGCTGCGGGAGGCAATCCTGACATCTCGCAAGGAAATCCAAGCAGAAGGTGCAAGAAGTGTGACGGAAAGAAAGACATCTTATGTGTACACGTAACTTGGCCGGTTGGAATGTTAGTGGTTGCTTTCACCACATATGACGTCTTTATGCTCCAAGTTATGCGCGAGGCGAATGTCATCGGTCAAGATGTGTAGCGGCGTCCACGCCGGGCGGGGGCGGGGCCGACATGCATGCAGAGATTTCACCCATTTGACCTAATTTGTCTATTAAGATGGGTTTTTGTTTTTGAATGTAATAATACAACACTGCATTTCGGTTGTTGTTCATTGAGCTTTAAATAATTCCACTTGCATAAGAAACGTTTGATCTCATGTATTTCTTTTATTAGGGATTTATTTGACATACTACACATCATCTGGTAATACTTTAAATTAGGACAACAAAGTTTTGAGTCAAGAAGACGCAAGGTCTGTGGGGAACAGTAGACATCAAGTATCGATGGTGTCGACATCTGCATCCCGCTCCTTCGATTGGAGGAAGTCTGTCTCCTTCAGAGAAGCCCTGAAGGCCGATTTGCAATCTCGGGTTTTGGCCTGGTTCCTGCTGTAGCGCTTCCGGGTTCTCTTTGATTACATCTCGAAGGCTCCGTGTAACATCTAATCCTTGTCTTTCAACAGCGGATTTTGCACCCGGGTTTCCAGGCCCGGAATAATTTCGCTTTTGGCGTGGCGTTGTTGCTGGGCAGTCTCTAAGCGTGACCCGAGTCTCGGCGCCGAGCGGCTCTCTGCTTGTTTGTTCCGAGGAATCCGTACCTCTCGCGGGTTCCCGTTGAGGTCGAAGGTTGTAGGGAGGCTGTTTTTCTGATCTCGTGATCCCGACGTGGGATCAGGAAAGCACCAAAACAGGTGAAAACTCCCAGTGACAGCAAAGCTCTCGCTGTTGCACGTTCCTTCCCGCCGGTAACGACAGCAAGAACGCAATCAAATCACGGAATGCACTTTGTGTGTGCCACCGACTTGCTGTGACACGGCCACCCTGTCTTTCTGGGTTTGCCTACCTAAGTTGCCCGAACCTCAGTGTTTGATTTCAAAACGTTCACCACACCGAACAAAAAGATTCCCAAGCCGCTGGAGAGCGTTTAATGGGCATCGTCGTAGTTGGTTAACAAGATAAGTGCAGTGCACTGCAGTGCGGTGAGTTTGGAGCGCCCTGCAGATGAAAGGCACATTCCTACTCTGCGTGTCGCTGTGTTCCTCAGACTGATTCCCAGCTGGGAACTGCTCTAATCTCCTGGCAACAATATTGACATAGAAATAGAAACTCTGGAGAGGACAGGACTCTAGCTGTCTGCCTGTCAAACATACATCTGGCACAAAGAGTTACCATACGCACTTGGATTCGGACAAAAGAAGGAAGAAGAACATACTGAACCCAATAATAGGAGATTATAGAAATGTGGGATCTTACTTGAGATGTTTGCTACTTGTGGGAGTATTAAAGCTGTTACTATTTACCAGTCTTAATAACCACCTCACAAATGGTTTTGATGCCAGCGTTCCCATGTTGCTCCAGGTGGGAAAGCATGCTTCACAGAGAGCATCCACTGTCTGGAGGCAGTGGCCATCTTTGCAAACTTTCCTTCCCATCCATCTTCAGATGTTCCCAAATGGATTTCCATCAGGGAACATGCAGAGTGAGGAGAACGCGGGAGAAGTCCTTTGTCCTTTGCCAACTGCGGCGTCGTTAACTTGGTTATCGCCGGCAGATACGTGGCTCTGTCAGAGTCAATAAAAACGAGAAAAGGGCAACAGGAAAGAAACTTATCTCCGAAACTTTGCTGTTTTGCACAAGACCTCCCAGTTGAGCCTTTTTCCCAAAAGCATGCGCAAAAAGGAAACAATGTCCCCAAAACCGCGTACGCTCAAAAATCCTTCATCACCTCCCATTCTCTGGTACAAGTCAAGAAACCAC
>QODF01000185.1:339235-409166 GCA_024372805.1 Oostethus manadensis
CCTGCGATTGACTGGCGACCAGTCCAGGGTGTACCCCGCCTCTCGCCCAAAGCCAGCTGGGATAGGCTCCAGCATACCCACAACCCTAATGAGGATAAGCGATATAGAAAATGGATGAATGAATGAGTGTTAAAAACAACGGAATCCCACCAAAAATACATTCACAATAGTTTTAGCATATTCAAAAACGTGTATCCTGAGGTCCTGAACAGTAACAAACCCTTAGAGAATAAAAAATACCGGCCACCAGTATCCAACTGGTACACAGTTACAGAGTAAATCATCAAAGAGCCTGAACCGTAAGACGCACAGGCAGCCAGCCATTTTGCAAAGGCCATACCTTGGACACCCCAAACTAGAATATCTAACATGACAAACATGCTCACAATGACTCTCTGCTCACAATGCGATAAAATGCTGCATGTTTTTCATTTCAGGATCTCCGAAGATGACAACCAAATCCAACAGCAGCGTTCTAGGTGGCAAGGCGTCATCCTCCCCTCTTCTGTCCTCCCCAAACCGCCAACGTCTGGTCACCAAAGATGGACATTGCACCCTCCGCCCTCCTTTATGTCCCTCGGGCTCATGGCTTGGGGCGTTAAGCCGCCGGGCCTGGATGCTCGCCCTCCATGACATGTGGGGACAGTTAGTGGGCCTGCGGTGGAGATGGGTTCTGTTGGCCTTCTGCACATCTTTTGTGGCACACTGGCTTCTGTTTGCTTGCCTGTGGTACTTGCTGGCTCATATCAATGGAGACCTGGACGTGCCGAATCATGACTCCCCTCCACAGGGGCACGTGGTCTGCGTGAAGCACATCACAAGCTTCACCGCTGCCTTTTCCTTTTCCCTTGAGACGCAGCTCACCATCGGCTACGGCACCATGTTCCCTAGCGGGGACTGTCCGAGTGCCATCGCGCTGCTGGCTGTGCAAATGCTGCTGGGGCTCATGCTGGAGGCATTCATCACAGGTACACATTTCCTCAAGCCTTCTCTCAACAAGCATTCACGTCCGGAGTATTGAACAACACATAAGGAATCATCAAAAGCCAGTAACTATAACATCCATCGCTTATCTCCTGTCCTAACCAGTTATCTCGGGGGTACCCTAACAACATAGGAACACATTGGAGTTACTGATGCTAACATTTAAGAAAACTGTACAGGTGGTCCTCATGTCATGACGTTTCACCTTACGATGTTTCGTAGCCAAAATGCATCCCCGTAAATTATTAACGCTGGACACGGAGAGAAAGTGTGGGTTGCGCCTTTCTGACTGGGAGTGACTTGTTGCACGAGGTGGAGGAGTTCAGGTACCTCTGTATCTTTCGGTATCATGAGAGATGGAGAGCTGGAGCGTGAGATTGACAGGCCAATTGATGCAGCGTCCACAGCAGAGGGCTCAACCGTTTCAGCCTGCAGCTACCTGAGCACCGACGTCTTACTGTAAACATAGAGAATAAACGAACGTTCACTCATTCATTTCCTATGCCGCTTATCCTCATTAGGCTCGCGGGGATGCTGGAGCCTATCCCAGCTGACGTTGGGCGGGAGGCGGGGTACACCCTGGACCGGTCGCCAGTCAATCGCAGGGCACATATAGACAAACATTCACACTCTAATGGACACTTTAGAGCGGCCAATGAAGCTAACATGCATGTTTTTGGAATGTGGGAGGAAAGCGGAGTACCCGGAGAAAACCCACACGCGCACGGGGAGAACATGCAAACTCCACACAGAGAGGCCCAACGGAGATTTGAACCCTGAACCTCCTGACTGTGAGGCCAACGTGCTACCCACTCGGACACCGTGCGGCCCAACATACGTACATATTCAGCATATTAAGAAATATGAGTATTTATGTACATTGCACATGTAGTGTGTATGCGGGTGCAAACATATACATGGAATTAACCTAACATGCGTGTTGCTGGAATGTGGGAGGACTCCCATTCGGCTGTTATGATGCTGGACATGACAAAAAAATTATAATAATAAAATAAAATGTGTCGAGTCACACACACAATTAGGGGAGGAAAAAAAAAAGGAATGTGGGAGGAAAGCGGACTCCACACAGAGATGCCCAACGGTGTTGCAAACCCAGATCTTCAAGATCTCCTGACTGTGTGGCCAACGTGCTAACCACTCGGCCAATGTCCAGCCATTTAAAAAATCATAGAAGAGATACAGTATATCATATCTAACCGCTAAACGTTTAAACGACTGTACTAAATACTAACAATCAGTATTTCACAGTCACACTTGCAAAGTTAGTTGATATTCATTATGGCAATAAAAATGATTACACATCATTTGTCACGTGTCATGCAAACACCCCGAGTAGTGTCAGCGTTCATTAGCTGCACAGTGCATGTACTACGCTGAGTTGGCATTTGCTAACAAAGCATACAGACGGGAAAGGGACAAATATTATATAAATAATATATAATGATATAATATATATAAATAAATCGTGAACTGGTACTTTCCCAAGCTTTAGTGCAGACAACACACCGAGGCGTCTTGCCGCCGAGTTCGTTTATCCGTGATCCGAATAGAAAAGATGAACGTTGCGTTTCCGTGTCTCGCTTGTCTCCCCACCGCCTACCGTGCGGCGGACGCGGAACAGCGAACCGTGAGGGCAGCTTAATGTCGGCTGCCTGACCTGCAAAGGGACGTTCGGGAAGTCTGCGGCACACGCGACCCAAACTACCTTTGTGATGGATTTGTAGCTCGTAGCCCATCTCTGGCCTACTAATGCTGGCGGAGAGAAACCAGTCGCAGGTCTCGATTCACTTGTCGATTTAAGATCCTACCCTCGCTTACGGTCTTGAGATTTGGGGAGTGCAGGGTCGCAGATACAATGGCCCAGTTTCCACCTCCGGGTGGCTGGACTCACCCCAAGAGATGGAGAGAGCGCTTGGCTCTGCTGCGGCACTTTCACATCGAGAGGAGCCAGTTAAGGGGGCTCGGGCATCTAGTCTGGATGCCTCCTAGATGCCTCCCTGGTGAGGCATTCCGGCCACGCTCAGCTGGGAGGAGGCCCCGGGGCAGAACCAGAACATGCTGGAGTGATTATGTCTCGCAGCTGGCCTCGGTGTCGCCCCGGTGAACCTGGAAGAGGTGGCCGGACATCCAAAAGTCTCCCTTCCCTACTGAGACTGCTGCCCCTACGACCCCCGAGCGGGATAAGCGGGAGAAAAGGGATGAATGGAAGAATGTGTAACAACGTGGAGGCGGAAAATAAACGCTGCCGTCAATTCTTTCCCTCCCTTCATTATGTCGTCCAGTCGCGAGGCGGAGTCTTCGTGGCAGAGAAACCCTTGGGCAATAAAATGCTCGGCAAGGATAGGCACACAAACAAAGTGAAGCTGACGCGTTGCCAGTGGAGTGTTTGGGTCAAGAGTTCGAGTTCGAGTGCGAATCAGAACTTATAGCTGAATGAACTAAAAACGCTCGGACACGAACACAAAAACCAGTTATGGTAATCCTGTATGTGGACATGCAGACCGGTTACACTGGAATACATCCCATCATTCGATTCCACTCCACGGGTCCTCCTCACGCCCGTGGGACACGATGGATGTTGAAGTTAAAATGTTAAGTCAAAAAACTAAAGCGATGTGACTCGGTATGAATCCGCCTACTTATTCCTCCTTCTCCTTTACTTTTTGCATCGTTTGTAACCACAGTACGTCTGTAAACACCCCGTACATGTTCTGTTTTCATAGTACCTCTTCATTGTCTACCAGGTGCCTTTGTGGCCAAGATTTCCTGCCCCCAGAAGCGAGCTGGGGCCATCCAGTTCAGCCCCCAGGCTGCGGTGGGCCAACACCAAGGCCAAACTTGCCTCATGTTACGAGCCACAAACCTGCTGAGGCGCCCGCTGCTGGATGTGAAGGTGAGTGCTGTGCTCTATGAGGAGAACGAAGGCCAAGCCCTGCATCAAACCTCGGTGGACTTCTTCATGGATCATCTGGGCCAACAGCCATGTCCCTTCTTCATCTTCCCGCTCACATTTTTCCATCCCCTGGACCGCCACAGCCCGCTCTACCGGGCCCTGCACGAAGACACATCCAGTCAGTTTGAGCTGGTGGTGTTCCTGTCGGCCTCGCAGGAGGGAACAGGCGATACCTGTCAGAAGAGGACCTCCTACCTTCGCCAGGAAATCCAGTTTGACCGTCGCTTTGTGCCTGCTTTAAGTTTCGATGCCCACGGGAGGTACATGATGAGCAACCATCACTTTGACACAACACACTCCAAGGAACCTTTAGACAAGGACTGTGTCGTGCAGATCAACGGTGATGGTAGCGACAGGATGGAGTGAGGATACAGGTTCCGCTGGGACAACAAGCAGGTTCTAGGGAGGTACTTGTTCAACAGAAGGCTAAATAATTGTTGGATGTTAAGTATTTCAGTCTTATCCAACAGATCACACCAAAAGGGGCTGTTCTTTTTCACTGTGTAACCCAAAATGTGCTTGATTATGGATTGTCGTAGTGTCCTGTTAAGTTCTACTGCAGAGTAGCTGAACCTCAGTTAGCGTCATTAATCCGCTCCAGAAGGCCCGACTTAAACCAAAACATACTCTAACCAAATCAATTTTTCCCATAAGAAATCGTGTAAATCCAATTAATCTACTCCGGACACCCAAAAATGTTAACACAAAACACATTTTCATAGAAAACAATTTAAAAAGCATATCAATGAAAGGGATCCATGAACCTTTTACATCGTTGCCGATGACGGCGAAGACAAGCCGAGAGGAAGAAGACGAGAGATCCAGACAATGACACCTTCACTACTTTGCCAGGAGTTATTCCATGAATTCAATAGTGTGTCTCCATCAAACGCTGGCACTTGCAACTTTCCTTGGCTCCATTGTGGGTTATTTTGCAGCCGTGATCAATAAGCAAAGCAGAGACTTGTGGCGTAGCTAGAACCGAGTCGGGACATAGACGGGCAACGGAGCTGGGAGACACAGACTCTCCTGTTTCCATTTTGTTGGCGTGCAAACAGGCCAACAAGCATGTTTGGAGATAAAAATATGTTGCAAACACAGTTGAACTGGCGCCATATTGTTTGCTAACTGGGAAAAGTACGCCAACCGGGGCAAAATGTTGGCATAATTTCCGTAAACCAAAAACCACAGTAACCGGAGCGTATGCTAACCGAGGTTTTGCTGAAATGCAAAAGTTAACAGCTATGATCCAAACCGTACACGGATGGTACGGTACACACTTCCGTCGGTGCCCTTCAGGAAGGACTGAGAGTGCAGATTCTGACACTGTAGCGCTGTTCCGGATTGTTGGAGCGTGCATACCAGAATTGGATCATAATATTTACCTGCCTCTTCTGTTCGCTACTTTCCAACGCTCTGGGTTACATGATTTCCTATTAATTCGCCAAGGTCCATCGTTGCACACTTACCATACAGGGCGTGGTGCGTGCAACATCTACGTACTAACCCACACTACACACCGTGTAAGTGTGCAGTGACGGACGCCAACCCCCCCACAGGTTAACTCCAGAGGTTGCAATGCACAACTAAAAAGGAGACAGAAGAAGTGGGTAAATATTACGACAGGAACGGTTTTGGGACAGGCCTGCACTGTCAAACTGTGTGCACTCGCGTCACCGCTCTCAGACCGCTCTAGAGATCTACCTGTTCACATAAAAACAATGCCAGTTTGCAATGTCTTTGTGCTAAAGTGGTCACCTCAAAGATCGAAGTAGCAATTGTTGCCAAATGAGTTATGCAGCGTGAAGTTTCCATTGCAGTGCGGTTAAACGTCGGTGTTGATAATATCATAGAAAACCACTGCTTGCCTCTAAATCTCAAATCTTTTTTTTGTTTTTTGTATTGATTGAAAGTAGTAGATTCTGTAGTGAAGAACTAAAATGCTTTGTTCGAGTGTTTGCTGATTGGTAGGTGATTGCTTTTCCTGAAAAATCATTGCACAGATCAGAACACTTCAGATGTTGTTTTTGTGGGGGTTTTGATGTTAGCAAGTTAGCAGCATACAAATTGGTGCTTGAATTAGAGAGATTTTCATTCACATGAAAAGAATCAAATTGTGTCGGATAAGATTTATGAGCTGATTGAGCTGTGCTGACGGGTGACCTGTCACCGTGTCTCACATGCTTTGCTGCCTTTGTACAGTGTACATTATCGTAAATAAATATTTTCTAAACAACCTCGCTACTAAGCCAGACTGCTCCGTAAACATGACCTCCAAAACGATCGCTTCACATTGATGTACTTCACCACATCCAAGACGCAAATGTGGACACCCGGGAAGATGGGGTGGTCTGCACACCGATGGAAACTGGCCGCGGCTCCAGTAAAAGGACAAATCCCGCTGCTGCTCCAACCAAGTCTTGGGTTCCACCTGCTAAAGTTAAAACAGCCCAGAGCCGGTGATCCTGGTTGAAGCCACAGCAAAGCTAACTGCCAGAATTGATGCTTTTTGGGGAGCAACGGACAAAAACCTCCACAATGGCATCCAGCGTTGCTAAACTGGTGGAAGTGAATGCCACTGACAAAGCCAAATAAAAGACATTGAAAACATAAAACCTCAACTTTACAAAGAAATGAAGGCCAAAAAGAACATTTACTGGATTGGAGAGGAACAGACCTCGCTGGGATCTCAAAATACCAGACCTGAAAGAAAAGGACAACGACCGCATTAGTGGGGAAACCATTAAAAACCTGAAATCGCACCGCAGTGGGCTTCAACAACGGGCACAGTTACTGAGAGGGTTCACTGACTTGGCAAATGAGGAAAAGACAGAAGTTTGTCGTGAGGTTTCACCGTGATGAGATCTGGAGGCTCCCCGGAAAGGCACAGATTCTGCAGACGAGCTGGGATTCGCATAAAGGAGAGCTTGCGCAAGTCGACAAGGAAGCTCGTGCTGCAGCACGGCCACAGATGGACGACGCACGAGTGGCTGGGTAGAGCGTCTTCTGGAAAGGCCCTGTCGTATACATCGATGGTAGAAGAGTTGTCTTAGACGCCGGATGCTACTTCAAATGGAAGATTACATACAAACATTATTTTCAGCGTTATCAACAAAAAGGGATAGAAAGGGGAGCAAATTAGTCAACTTATTGAAGTCTGAATATTTGTATTGCTACATGGCAAACAAGTTACCAGTAGGTGAAGTAGATTCTCAGAAAACAAACAAGACCCAGGATTCACGGTATGCATGCTCTTAAGGCCGTGCAATTGGGCAATTAGTTGGAAGGGGTGTGTGGCAGTGTGGCATTCAATCAGTGATACCTTGATTAGCGTACTTTGATTAAAAAGTTGTTTGAGGAGGAGAAAACGTACAAATAGTTGAAAAAAATTGTTCAGCTAAAATGATCTCCAACGCCTTCAAATGGAGAGCAAAACCAGAGACACGTGGTAGAAAACGGAAGACAACTATCAAAATGAATCGAATAATAACCAGAATGGCAAAGGCTAAGCCAATGATCAGCTCCAGGATGACCAAAGACAGTCTAGGCTTACCTGTAAGTACTGAGAAGACATCTGTGTGAAGCTAATCTATTTATAAGAATCCCCCACAAAGTCCCTCCGTTAAAAAAAGGCATGTGCAGAAGAGGTTAGAGTTTGCCAAAGAGCACATCAACTGGCCTAAAGAGAAATGGAGGAACATTTTGTGGACTGACGAGAGTAAAATTGTTCTTTTTGTGAGACAGTTTGTGAGATGACCCCCAAACTCAGAATTCAGGCCACAGTACACAGTGAGGACAGTGAAGCATCATGATATGGGCATGTTTCTCCTACTATGGTGTTGGGCCTTTTTATCACATAGCAGGGATCATGGATCAGTTTTCAAATGCCAAAATTCTTGAAGAGGTCATTGTAGTGACTATTTGTCCAAACAAAAATAAACTAACAAACAAAGACCAAACACAACTCAAATAATCACTTAGATGCACCAGGGGTTGGTGGTTTTACGCAGCCCAAAGGTAAAGCCGGTCCAAAAATAAAATGAAGGTGATTTATTTCCAGCTTTGCAGGCAAACAACACAGATACAAACTATCTCTGGCCTACTTGCTGCCTCTCCTGTCGTCTAGTAAAAAACCATAGACTCATCCAGGTGCATGCTGGTCCACCTATTCTGAAACCCTTATATACCCTCAGTGCCCATGGCCCAATAAAACCCATAAATTAAACAAATAAGCAAACTACTAACTACTACTAAGGTAAATGTAAAAAAAAAAAAAACTCGCCTCAACGCACAGCAAGGGCTTTGGAACCAGTCCTCTCGAGAGGGGCTGGAGTTTAACCCAGTAAACGAGAGGGTAGTTTCCCTATGCCTTTGGGTGGGGGGACGGTCCTGACTGTTCAGAATAGCAGTTCAGAATACCCGCCCTTTTTGGAGTCCTTAGAGGAAGGACTGGGGAGTGCTCCTCGGGGGATTCCCTTGTTCTGCTGGGTGACTTCAACGCTCATGTTGTCTGCGACAGTGAGACCTGGATAGGTGTGATTGGGAAGAACCGATCTTAACCCGAGCGGTGTCTTGTTATTGGACTTGTGTGCTCATCACGGCTTGTCTACAAAGAACACCATGTTCAAGCGTAAGGGTGTCCACATGTGCACTTGGCACAAGGACACCCTGGGCCGTAGTTCGATGATTGACTTTGTGGTTGTGTCGTCAGACTTGCGGCCACATATTTTGAACACTCGGGTGAAGAGAGGAGCGGAGCTTTTAACTGATCACCACCTGGTGGTAAGTTGGTCCTGATGGTGGGGGAGGATGCCGGTCAGACCTGGCAGACCCAAACGCATTTTGAGGGGTTTGATGGGAACACCTGGTAGAGTCCCCTGTCAGAAGGAGTTTTAACTCCCACCTCTGGGAGAGCTTTGACCATGTTCCGAGGGAGGCAGCGGACATTGAGTCCGAGTGGGCCATGTTTCGTGCCTCCATTGTCGATGCGGCTGATCTGAGCTGTGGTCGGTGCCTGTCGTGGCGGTAATCCTAGAACCCGTTGGTGGACACCAGTGGTGAGGGATGCCGTCAAGCTGAAGAAAGAGTCCTATCATGCCCTTTTGGCCCATGGGACTCTGGAGTCAGCTGACAGGTACCGGCAGGCCAAGCGGTCTGCAGCTCTGGCAGTCACTGAGGAAAAAACACGGACATGGGAGGAGTTCAGAGAGGCAATGGAAAACAACTTCCAGATGGCTTCAAAGTGATTCTGGACCACCATCCGCCATCTCAGGAGGGGGAAGCAGTGCAGTCAACACCGTGTATGGTGGGGACGGTGCACTGCTGACCTCGACTCCAGATGTTGTGGACCAGTGGAGGCCTTCCCGGTAAGGTCTATTCAGGGGTTCTGGAGAGGAGGATCCGCCGGATAGTCAAATCTCAGATTCAGGAGGAGCAGTGTGGTTTTCATCCTGGTCGTGGAACTGTGGACCAACTCTATACTCTGCAGGGTCCTTGAGGGTGCAGAGTTTGCCCAACCAGTCTACATGTGTTTTGTGGACTTGGAGAAGGCATTAGACCGTGTTCCTCAGGGAATAATGTGGGGAGTGCTCCGGGAATATGGAGTATTGGACCACCTAATCCAGGCGGTTTGTTACCTGTATGACCGGTGTCAGAGTTTGGTTCGCATTGCCGGCAATAAGTCGGACACATTTCCAGTGAGGGTTGGACTCCGTCAAGGCTGCCCTTTGTCACCGATTCTGTTCATTACTTCCATGGACAGAATTTCTAGGCGCAGCCAGGGCGTTGAGGGGTTTTGGTTTGGTGGCGGCAGGATTCGGTCTCTGCTTTTTGCAGATGATGTGGTCCTGTTGGCTTCATCGAGCCGTGATCTTCAACTCTCACTTGATCGGTTCGCAGCTGAGTGTGAAGCGGCTGGCATGACAATCAGCACCTCCAAGTCGGTGTCCATGGTTCTCGCCCAGGAAAGGGTGGAGTGCCATCTCCAGGTCGGGGATGAGGTCCTGCCTCAAGTGGAGGAGTTTAAGTACCACGGGGTCTAGTTCACGAGTGATGGAAGGATGGAACGCGAGATGGACAGGCGGATTGGTGCGGCGTCTGCACCGGTATGTCGTGGTGAAGAAAGAGCTGAGCCAAAAGGCAAAGCTCTCGATTTACCGGTCGATCTACGTTCCTACCCTCACCTATGGTCATGAGCTTTGGGTAGTGACCGAAAGGACAAGATGGCGGGTACAAGCGGCTGAAATGAGTTTTCTCCGCAGAGTGGCTGGGCTCTCCCTTAGAGATAGGGTGAGAAGCACTGTCATCCGGGAGAGACTCGGAGTAGAACCGCTGCTCCTCCACTCTGAGAGAAGTCAGATGAGATGGCTTGGGCCTATGGTTAGGATGCCTCCCGAACGCCTCCTTGGCGAGGTGTTTAGGTCACGTCCAACCGGTAGGAGCCCTTGGGGAAGACCCAGGACACGTTGGAGAGACTATGTCTCTCAGATGACCTGGGAACGCCTCGGCATCAGCCGGGAAGACCTGGACGAAGTGGCCGGGGAGAGGGAAGTCTGGCCTTCTCTGCTTAGGTTGCTGCCCCCGCGACCCGACCTCGGATAAGAGGAAGAAAATGGATGGATAAATAAAGATATTCTAATTAACAAACAAAAAAAATAACAATAAACTACAAAAATAGATAAATAGCTTCTACAGTCATGTTGCCTTATGCTGGAGAGGACATGCCCTTAAAATGGGTGTTTCAGCAAGACAATGACCCCAGACACACTAGTAAACCAGCAACATCTTGTCATGTTATGTTATGGAGTGGCCAGCCCAATCACCAGACCTTAATCCAATTGAGAACTTCACAACATCAAAATTGCTATTTCTGAAGCAAAACCAGGAAATGTTATTGAATTGTGGAATGTCGCTAAATAATCTTGGTGTGGAGTAACAGCTGAGAGGTGCCACAACTTGGTCCATGCCACACAGATGTGAAGCAGTTATAAAAATAAATATTAGTTTAGTGCAGTGGTTTTCAAACTGGAGCCGCCTGGTAGCCGCCATAGTAGCCTGGGCACGAGGCCAAAATCATTTTAGCTCCAAAAGGGGGGCGTTGCAAAAACAGTTTGGGAACCACTGGTTTAGTGATTCACCGGATTGCCAAATCGTAGAAACCAAAAGTCTGTACAAAATAGTTTTGTGTTTGTAAAGTCAAGGGCAGACACTGCTATTTTTTTAACACCCCCTTTCAAGTAATTGCCCGATTGCACAGAGTGCAATATCGTGAACACCGGGTCTTGTTTGTTTTCCGAGAATCTACTGCAGCTACCGGTAACTTGTTTGTCATGTAGCAATAAAAATACACTAATAAATAGGAATAAGTGATTAATAGCTGCACTGCTATTATTTTGAACGCGACTGTACCATTTCAAAGGAAAAGATGCAATTTCACGTTTAGACTTGATGCTCGCACTTACATTCTAGTAGTTGTGTTATACAGCCTTTTTTCTGTTTTTTATAGTTGCACTACTAGGAAGTCCTTCTATAATACCTAGAAATTATAGCTATTACTGTATATGGCTCAAAGGTATACTTAAGAAAGCACATTGCATTTACTTTACTAAGATAAAACCTACATACTTCTCCCTTTATCTCTATTTGATTCTAGTCTATGCTTTCATGCCTTTGTTCAATTCCAACGTCTCTGCTGTAGCATTTTAGGAAGGGGTCTTGGAGACTTACAGCAACAACACAGTCCTGAATAACTTTCCCGGGAAAGTAATTGCCACTAAAAGGGGACTATTCAGGTGATTGGATCTGGGGCATCAGGGTGGCATGCCCCGGGCCCGGATAGGAGTTTGGACTTGATAAGATGATGTTATCGGGATCTTAAAGGGCTTGGTCATTTGCCCTGCCCCACTCGGATTTGCACCGCTACTGCATTGGATAATTGATGTTTTGGAGATGAATGAAAGATTTCTGATATTAGGAAATATATAATTACAATAAACACAGTCAAAAGAAAATCTTCATCACAGAATTCAGTAATGTTCTAAAAGTTCCAAGATATTTAAATAGTGATACTTTTACTGGAGAGATTATAATCTGGTGACGGATGCTTGGCAGATGTTCTTCAAGGCTCCAAATTCCTAACTACAATTCCATCTTGTTTGAGTTTTGTAAAGTTGTTGGAGTTCTACACCTACATCCAGATGAGCAAATCTTTACGGAACAATTGAGATTATTGGCTTGTTTCAGAAGATGGCCTTACGAGTAAACTGCGTCTCTTCTGCAGCACTCACACATCACTGTAACGTCATTGGACGCCTGCAGACAGAGACGGGATGAAGGACTTTCAAATCCTCCTCAATTCAAGTCAAGTCTTCTTCATTCCCAAATGACGGGGAAATACTGTAAAATACATCAAATGTCGAGCTCGCGTGGTAACGTTTTAAACCGCGCAAGTAAACGGAAGGAAGCGGACAATATTAGAAAAATCCACAATATTTCTAATAAGACTTTACAAAAAGGAAAATGAGGAACAAAAGGAGTCATCTGACACGCCTCACTAGAGAATTGGGTAGAAGAAGGGGCAAGCTTGGCCTTTTTCTGTCCTCTAGAAAAACAAAATACAATAAAGAAGCTCAGAACTGATGACCAGGAATACACGGATCCTTCGAAGGCAATTTCCCAGTTTTACCAGTACTCTTATTCTCATACTGATGCAGAGGATCTTTTTCAGCCTATCAAAGACCTCCAAGCTTTTTGGATTTGCCGGGCAATTTTAGGTATAGTTAAAGAGATTTATAGCAGTACATCTGGACTACCGCATGCCCAAGGTTTTTCATTGATAAGGGTATTCCACAGGGACGCTCATTCGCTACCTCATTAGTTGTTGCAGCAGCAGAGATGCTCTCGGTTCTCATCGAGAACTCTAATTGGGAAAAACCATCAGAATGGGAAAATCATTCATAATTAGCCAGCTAGCTGATGACAGCAATATTTATGAAATACTGTGATAAGCTACCTAACATTTTTGATACTATAGTCTTTTTCTCTAAAGCATCTGGACTCAAATGAAATCCAAATATGTGTGAGTATACAATACAGTACATGTGAAACCTGTTCATAATCCCAGTCAGTCAACTATTCCCAGCATACCTGTTAAAAGTACCCGGGCATTCACATAACTAAAGATATGGACCTTTTAACTAAACTTAATATCTGCAACAGTCTGGAGAAAAGCAAAACTCATCTAAATTCCTGGTCTTAGAGAGACATTTGCATCGTGGGTAGAACTGTACTTATTATAAAAATAGAACGCATTTCCCAATTGATCTACCCAGCTTACTCGTTATCGCTACCTAAGGAAGCAATTAAGGCAATAAATCAGGCAAATTTCAACGACATCTGGAAAGGAAAACATTAAAAAAGGTAGAGTGGTTCAGGAATAGACTATGACAAAGGCGGCCTGCAGGCTGCAGACTTTGAAAGTACAGTATTAATGGCGCAGTCAAAATAAAGCGGTTTAGACGCTATATTAAACAACCCATCCTGGTTCTTACACTGCTAACATTTTTTCTGTCAAAAATTCAAGGCATTTCATTTCTCCTCAAATGACCTAAAAAAAAAACCCTCCCCAAGTAACTCCCAATTTCATCAACAGGCTTTATAATATTGAAAAACAATATACAAACACAACTTCAGTCCCAGTCCGGAACTGCAATGTAGACATGTATTACGTAAGCGCAAATCATTATTGCTACAGAACCGGCTAGAAAAGGCTTATGGTCTATAATTCACTTGCTGGATCATACAGGAAATGTTGCATCATTTGAGACTTTCAGTGACAATACAAAATCGAGGGTGATGCAATAGTTTAAATGGCTTATCATTTCTATAAAATTGGGTGAAACCCAATGAGACTATAAACCAGGGGTGTCCAAACTTTTCCACTGGGGGCTGCATAGAGAAATATCAAAGGATGCAGGGACTCTTTTTGTGCATATTTTTTCCTTTTATGTCAAATCGATTTACATGAGTTTTATGCCAAAGCTTTATGCTATTAATTATTAATATCAGCATTTTTCTTTGCATTGTGCCTTTTAGCTGTATTTGTAAAATGTTTGCTGTTTTTTAGTGTTTTTATTTTTGCTCCGTCATACCTGCGGACCTAATGAGGATAAGTGGCATAGAAAATGGATGGCCAAAAATAAACGAGTCACATGCCACAAATGGCCCCCGGGCCGCACTTTGGACACCCCTGCTATAAACCACCCAACTTTGCTATTTGACATGCGTTTTTAAAGCACTATACCCTTTTTCATTTTACCATTCTCAATATATACCCTATTTTACCCTAATTTTCTATGCTAGTTTTTCCCAAACTTTTTTTCAGCACCCCCCTTTTGGAGATCAAATGATTTTCAGCACCCCACTGCCCAAAATATGGTAATAATGTGACGTGTTCATGGTAGCCCCGCGGCACCCCCGTCGTAATACCTGTGCCCCCAGTTCTACGTAAACGTTTTGGATTTGAATGCAATTTCTGCTCACTCTGTAAGAAATTTGTTGGAACTACAGAGCACACGTTCCATGAAAGTCTGTACACCGATGCCTTTTGGGATGATTGACATCACTGGGTATGTAAACATTTCACACTTCAAATTGGAAAATGTTATGTATGATTTCTTTTTTTTTTTAACTCTCTGGGTTATTAACTCTACTGCCAATTTAGGGAAGTTTATTTTACTTTTATTTGTTTTGGTGTCCATCCATAAATAACTGTGCCTCTTGTCTTCACTGAAACACAGGAAAAAAAGACTGCTGTGGAAAGATGGTAGAGATCCTTAAGCTCATAGAAAACCCCTAGCACTGTGGGTAATATGGACCATTTTGGTTTTGTTGCTCTATACTTTATTATACGTATTTCTCTTCTTTCTACTCACCTGCCATTTTTGGTTTTGCAAGTCGATATGAAGCCGGAGGAACAATGCTGCCCCCTTGTGGCGAGGGGCAGAAATGCAGGCAAAAACTCAAAATGTCTTTTCGTCCTCTTGAACTGCCGTGCAGAAACTTCAATACTTATCTAGATTATCTCTGTTCCGTTATCTTGGTTTTTTGCGAGATTTTCACAGCTATGCAATGCAACAACAGTATACGATGTCATTTTATAGTCCTGTTATTTGTTCGCACGGGGAGTCCTAAATAGCAGAGATGGGAGACTCGAGTCACATGACTCGACTCGCAACTTGTAGGACTTGTGTCTTGCTTGACAGACGTTCCAAAAAGACTCCACTTGATGTTCTTGGCTTTAGACTTAACTCGGACTTGAGCTGATTGACTTGAAATGACTTGTTTTTGGTTTAGCGCTTTGATGTATTTGTCAAATATCCTAAATGTACCCGTATGACTGTATTTTAACAAGTCGGCTCTCGGCTGCTTTAATGTGCGCATGCGCTGACGTCGGCGCAATAACAACATGGATAAGCCGGGAAAATGGTTTGTTTGTGTGCCTCGTTCCCAAACAGGGCCCGTAACCCGGAAGTGAAACTCAAACATAACAGATTCAGCCTCTTCCTGTTGAAGTGAAGTTGTGTCGTTCTCCTCACGTAGCAGTCCAGCCTTTTCAAATCAGTTGGAGGGGGAAAAAAAGGCGTAATGTAACCTTTGACCCAGGTCAAGGGTCAAACAAGACCCCTGTGTTTATAGCTGTCTCAGCGAATGCCTGGTAAATAAAGCATTACAATCATCAGGATTTCGAGAATTAAGTCGTAGTTTGACGACAGTAATATTCAATTTTTACGACAAAATATTGTCTCATTATGAGAGTACAAACGTAACTTTACGCGAATAAAAGTCGTGACTTCATTTTATAGGCATTGCCTGAGACCGCTATGAGCCGGAAAGCGATGAGTTAGTGATGGGAAGTTTGGATCCTTTTACCGACTCATTTCTTTGAGTCCTGTTTCGTGAAAAGAACGAATCTTTTTTTCGAGTCATTTCGTTCATTTTAGCAATATGATTAAAATGCAACATGTTCCTTCCCTATCACAAATACTGCTTACCCAAACGTTAATCACACTACAAACAAGAAAAAATTATAAAGCTATAAGAAACTGAAAAGATCAATTCATTGTTTACCTGCGTGTTGTGTTTATGAATCACTCGCCTCACCTCTCTGTCCCTTTTCGAGTCGTTCGTTCATGGTCGTTCGGGTGTGGAATTGTCCAATAATTGTCTAGTCTACCCTGCAGAAAAACTCTATTGAAAATGCCTAGGCTGTATGACAAGCGGATGTAATGGACAAAATCAAGAGTGCCTCTGCATGTATGGGGTGTGGGTGACAAAATTGTAGCTTGTGTCACAGATAATGGCAGCGACATTGTTTCAGCCCTGAAAGACCACATACCCTGTTTTGCCCATATACTGAACCTGAATGTCAGAGCTGCATTGAAGGTGGAATGCCGCATTTTACATGTTGAAAGGATTTATTGAGATTTAAGATCCAATCAGCCACATGGTGGATGAGTGGGTAGCACGTTGGCCTCACAGTCTGGAGGTTGAGGGTTCGAATCTCCGTTGGGCATCTATGTGTGGAGTTTGCATGTTATGTTATGTTGCGTGTGTGGGTTTTCTCCGGGTACTCCGGTTTCCTCCCACATTCCAAAAACATGCATGTTAGCTTCATTGGCCGCTCTAAATTGTCCATTAGAGTGTGAATGTTTGTTTGTCTATATGTGCCCTGCGATTGGCTGGCGACCAGTCCAGGGTGTACCCCGCCTCCCGCCCAAAGCCAGCTGGGATAGGCTCCAGCATCCCCGCGACCTTAATAAGCGGCATAGAAGATGAATGAACGAAAGATCCAATCATCTCAACTCTGGCACTAACCAGTGCATCTCCACCGACCTTGTCGCCAGAAGAATGGGAAATGTCTGGGGAAATTTTGGAGATTATTAAGCCATTTGAGGAGGTCACCACTGAAGTTAGTGCAGAAAAGTAAGTAGTCCAGCATAGTATGATTTTAAGGGAGGAACAAAAATGGCAGGGTTCTTTGTGAAAGGTGGGGAAGGTAGGATTACTTTTCAAGTAACAACATTTGTGGATAAAAAACATACATAAAATTATAATTACATTCAGAACATTTCAATGTTTTTGTTCTTCTTCTAGCATTCCTAAAATGATATCCTTTACAGAGAATTCAGAAATCCAGAAAAGAACATCTTCCCAGAGGGCCTTACAATATTTACAACATAAAACCTGTCAGTTGATTCAATATCCCCGTCACAGAAGAAACAAACATTATCCTCAAAAGAAAACCTGCATCTAAGAAACTCTTTGGAAGGGTAGCTTCCAGAGAGGACTTTGTAATGAATTTCCTCACCCTTATGAAGTTTTAGGGAAAATGTTCTGTTTTCTCATTTTACAATTGATTACCAGGCTGGGAAGTTCAGGAGTTCTGTTGGTAGGATTGTGAAAAAGAGTAAGTGCTGTGGAGAAAATATTTTGGGGAATGGCCTTCAAAATCTTTAGGAACTCTTTTTGTGCTTCCATGTAAATTCTATTTAATATTGAAACCTTCAAGAGTCATCACACCTCTACCATCCATCAAGTGTGTCACTGAGCAAATGGGGGCCCGGAAAAGGTGGATAAATAAAAGCTTAGTAAGACACAATGACACATAAAATTACCACTTTTAGTCTCGTAAACTTAAATGAAATTATCAGGACAATTAATTGTATTATTTATTATTTCATCTATTTATTGTTTTGTTTGTGTTATATTTGTTATTCGACTTGACTCGACTCGCATGCTTCTCTTGAAGATTGACTCGGGCCTGCTTGTAACTCGAAGGTAAAGACTTGAATGTAAAAACTTGTACATGAGTGACTTACTCCCACCTATGCTAAATAGAATATTTTTATATTTATAATTGAGTATTTCCTATTATTAGTTGAGAAAAAAACACACACACATTTAAGCAAATTGTACATATTTTTGTCTACATTAAGCATCTTCAAGCATAAAAATGAGTAAATAAAAACAATTATATAAGGTATTCAGAGAAGCATTCAAATACATGATGATAGTCTACACTGGTCACTAGATGCTGGAAATGGGGTATGTTCTGACATAAGTTACCATGGAGATTTATTCTGTGGCGTTAGTCTGCTCAAGACAAGGTCCAGGATAAAATAAACAAAAAAGAAAAAAAAATTAATCCCAGCAAACGCCCTCAAACCTGACTGTGTGTTTGCATTAGTCTGAATCCTCCTGTTTTGTTCTCTGTTTGGTTACACGCGAAAAACATCTTCCGGGTGAACTCAGTGTGGGGACCGTCACACCGAATCACGCACGGATCTCACCATTCTTCTTCTTTTTCTTTCGGCTTGTGCCTGCAGGGGTCCCCACAGCCAGTCAGTTTTCTTCTGTTTGATTCGGTTGATTTGATTTGTTAGATTTCTTAATCTTCATTAAATTACTATTCAAGCTTCATTCGGACTCGGCCACTTACATCTGTGTGTCAGAAGGCGAGATGGGAGATGTTTGATCAATTCCATTCCCTTTTCGGGACCGGGTCGCCGGGGCAGCAGTCTCAGTAGCGAAGTCCAGACTTCCCGGTCTCCGGCAACCTCTTAGTCCCTCCATAGTCCCTCCAGCGTGTCCTAGGTCTTCCCCGGGGCCTCCTCCCGGCTGGGCATGCCCGAAACACCTCACCAGGGAGGCGCCCGGCTCAGCTCTCTCTTCACCACGACGGTCCGGTACAGCGACCGCATTACTGCCGATTGCTGCACCGATCCGTCTGTCGATCTCACGCTCCAACCTTCTCTCACTCGTGAACAAGACCCCGAGATACTTGAACTCCTCCACCTGAGGCAAGACCTCACTCCCAACCCGGAGGGTACAGTCCACCCGTTTCCGACTGAGAACCATGGCCTCGGATTTGGAGCTGCCGAGTCTCATCCCAGAAGCTTCACGCTCAGCTGCAAACCGCTCCAGTAAACGCTGAAGGTCACAGCCTAATGAGGCCATAAAGAACACATTGTCTGCAAATAGCAGAGACGAGATCCTAAGGTCACCAAGCTGGACTCCCTCAACACCTTGACTGCGCCTAGAAATTCTGTCCATGATGATTATGAACACAATTGGTGACGACAAAGGGCAGCCTTGGCGGAGGCCAACGTTCACCGGAAACAAGCTCGACTTACTGCTGGCAATGCCAACCAGACTCCTGCTTCGATTGTACAAGGACCGAATGGCACGTAGAAGCGGGCCACCAATTCCGTACTCACGGAGCACCCCCCACAGGACACCACGAGAGACACGGTCTAATGCCTTTTCCAAGTCTACAAACCACATGTAGACCGGTTGGGAAAACTCCCACATACCTTCCAGTACCCTTGCAAGGGTGTAGAGCTGGTCAAGTGTTCCGCAACGGGACGATAACCACATTGCAACTCCTGTAACCGAGGTTCGACTAACGGTCGTACCCTTCTCTCCAGCACCATGGAGTAGACTTTCCCAGTGAGGCTGAGGAGTGTGATCCCCCTATAGTTGGAACACACCCTCCGGTCACCCCTTTTAAAAAAAGGGGGCCACCAGCCCAGCCTGCCAGTCCAGAGGTACTGTTCCCGACTTCCATACAATGTTGAAAAGGCGTGTCAGCTAAGACAGTCCTCCAACATCCAGAGCCTTGAGAAATTCACGGCGAAACTCATCCACCCCTGGAGTCTTGCCATAGGGGAGTGTTTTAACTACCCCAAATACCTCAGCCACGGTGATAGAACTGTCCACGTACGTGTCCTCAGACTCTGCTTCCTCTACGGAATGTATGTCAGTGGGATTGAGAAGGGCCTCAAAGTATTCCTTCCACCGACCAACTATATCCTCAGTCGAGGTCAGCAAGCCCCCGTCCGCACGGTAAACAGTGTGGACTGAGGACCGCTTCCCCTTTCTGAGGTGTCGGACGGTTTGCCAGAACCTCTCTGAGGCCGACCAAAAGTCGCATTCCATAGTCTCACCGAACTCCTCACACACCCGGGTTTTTGCCTCGACCACCACCGAAGCTGCATGCCGCTTGGCCTGCCGGGACCTGTCAGCTGCTTCGGGAGTCCCGAAAGACATCTATGCTTGATAGGACTCCTTCTTCAGCTTGACAGCAGCCCTAACCCCCGGTGTCCACCATCGGGTTTGAGTCTTGCAGCCACGACTGGCACCAACCACCTTGCGGCCGCAATTACGACTGGCTGCCTCAGCAATAGAGGCACGGCATATGGCCCATTCAGACTCAATATCACGGTCCTCCCTCGAGATGCAGGTGAAGCTCTGCCGGACATGGTCTGATGATACAACCACGAAGTCAATCATAGACCGGCGACCTAGGGTGTCCTGGTGCCAAGTGCACTTATGGACATCCTTATGTTCGAACATGGTGTTTGTTATGGACAAACTGTGGCTGCACAGAAATCCAGCAACAACACACCACACAGGTTCAGATCAGGGAGCCCGTTTCTCCCAACCACGCCCCTCCAAGTCACACTGTCATTGCCCGCACGGGCGTTGAAGTCTCCCTGTAGAACCATGAAGTCACCAGCTGGGGTGCTCTCCAGAACCCCTCTGATAGACTCCAAGAAGGCTGGGTACTCTGAACTGCCGTTCAGCACGTACGCACAAACCACAGTCCCTTTGTGGACTTATTTCCAGGGTTATTTTCCGACTACGGCCGAAGGCGTAGGAAAATAACCCTCGTTCACCGCGGATGACTCCAGCACAGAGGCACCAAGCCGGGGGGCTACTAATAAGCCCACCCCAGCTCGCCGCCTCTCCCCTGCAGCAACTCCAGAGTAGAACAAGGTCCAGCCCCTCTCAAGGAATTTGGTTCCGGAGCCCAAACAGTGGGTTGAGATGAGTCCGACTATATCTAGTTGGAATGTCTCCACCTCTTCCGGGCTCTTTTCCCACCAGAGAAGTTACATTCCATGTCCCAAGAACCAGATTTGCCTGCCGAAGACCAGGTCGCCCGGACACCCTCCCCTGACCACTGCTCAAATCGCATGGCACCGGACCCTTAAGCTTGCCCCTGCTCCCGTGCTGCTTCTTCGGGCTGGGCCCGGCCAGGCCCCACGGGTGAATGCCAGGCCACCAGGCGTTCGTTTGCAAGCCCCTCTCCCAGGCCTGGCTCCAGGGTGAGGTACCGGGGTCCCGTGTACGGGCGAGGTGCGGTCACTCCTCTTAGTTTTAATCATAAGGGTCTTCAGAATCACTCTTAGTCTGGCCCGTCACATAGAACCTGTTTACCATGGCAGACCCTACCAGAGGCATAAAGCCCCCGACAACATAGCTCCTGGGATCACTCGGGCACTCAAACCCCTCCACCACGATAAGGTGTTGATTCACGGAGGAGGTTTGATTAATTCAACAATTTTAAATTAAACGTAATTTTTTCTACAACAGTCATCTTTATTCCTACAGTATGTTACATCATACGCAGATGATGTCAATAGCTACTTTCACACCAAATGGGATTGCCCATTTAGCATTTTGTAAGCTGGGTGTGGGTAGTTTCACGACAGTCTTAATTACATGCGAGCACCTTTATTATTGATAGCATTTTTTTTATCGCAACATTTGTGACGACGGGTTTTATAAGTGTAAATAAAAGAAAACAATTATTGACAACAGCCCAGGCGCCCCCATGGCTAACCTTCTCATTCGAAGAGTCTGAATTTACCCTTATTGGTATTCTATGAATGAAATCAATAAATAAAATACTGTAGATCTATCAAGAATGACAATGTCTCTGTGCTTTCCATCCTTTATTGAAATACACCCTCCAAACAGTTCGGAAGCATGATTACATCTTTTCAGGTGCCCAAAAATATATTTCACTGAACATTTGAATGTTTGGCGACAGATAGGTCTCTGCTAAAACAAATATATACTATATTATCTATGAAAAAATATTTTTTTTCCACAACAAAACACCCAAGAGGGTAAGTGATATGCACAGTAGATTCTGTTACAGAAATACAACACACAAGCACGGACAAAAGGAGGATGGAGAGCCTGATACGGGAAGTCAAGGATGTTGATAACGTGTCATTGAACTTTCACATCACATGTTCATTACTTGATTGCTCTTGTTTTACAATTTGCGGAGTCATAAAAGTTGGGTGCACACAAACGGACTATAAAGTACCTCGACACACAGCTAAGGTTGATTTGGATGACACATTACATATTGCCCTTTTAATCGGCACGCACAAATGAAGAAAAATGAAACATCTCTAACAAGGATAAGCGTTCAGCAATGACATGAAATTCTGACACCACAACCTTAAAACACAATTTGAAGGGGAATGGTGTGAAGTACTGGACGTTACCCTTAAAGGAGAAATAGGCTTACATGAGCTGTCTTTATAACATGTCGGACACGCTTTGGTCCAAAATAACAAAACTCAAGAAGTACAACACAATTGGAACGTTCTCAAAAACAGCCCTGTTTAGAGCGGCCTGGAGATTGGACTCATAATTATTCTGGAATATGTCCTCATTAATAAACAACTGATCACAAAATTTAGCCAATGAGCAAACGCTAAACTCAGCAGCCAACATTGCATAAGGCCAGCCGCCCACACAAGTAATCATACGGCAGTATATTGTAATGCAATTAGCGAAATATATTATTTTCCCACACAAACACACAAATATACAGTTATTTGAACTAGAACAAGTGAAATGCTAAATGATATGACCGTGCAACAAAACGCCTTCCAAGCCCATATCACAAACAGAGCGGATGCAGGGATGCATGACAACATAAACAGTAGTCACTGAAAACACGACAACATGAATGTAGTTTCACTTCAGGGTCAAAACGCAATACTGGTACATAGTGACATGCATACAAAAATAGAGAAAAGCAGAGTCAACTGGAGATATAGCCCCATGAATTTGGACCAGTTCTTAATGTTTTCTCTTGTCAAGCAAAGCGTTCACTATTCTAGTCACTAAGAAACTGGAAGTGGGCGTTACTTCACACAACTACCTAACAGTGTTTTAAAGTGCCAAATTGGAAGCAACATTATTTAAGAATCAAAGTACTTTGAATGTGTTGAACTCGGAACATGCATGTTCGGGATTGCCGTCTGCTCCTTGGGCAGTATCAGGAGCAGAACGCTGACTGCAGCTGCTTGAAGGCGGCCTGCCTCTCTTTTTTCTCCACTTCCTGTTTCTTGCGTTCTTCCTTCTCCTCTCGAATCTCTGCCTCAAACTTGCTGCCCACAGACAGAGCCTGCATCTGGTGACACACACACACACACACACACAGTCATTGTTTTTGCTCCACTTTGAAATGAGAACTTTGCATAGAAACAGAATGCAGCGAGTAGAACGCCTAGGCTGCCATCTTCTGTACCAGATCCATGGAGTCGCCTCTTTTTATCGGCACGGATTTTGTTCTTTAGTTGAATCCGAATGTCCACATGTGTGCTTCTTTTCTATTTTCTTTGATAATAGTATACAACATGCAGTAAAGCCATTTTCTAACTCCACTTCCTATTTCTGGGCAAGGCTGTGTCGGTCTATGCTACGGTGATTTCAGACTGAATTATAGTAGAGGCAGGAATCATTTTATATGGTCAATATAGCACAGCTGAAACAATAGCGCTCTTTCACACAAATACATACAAAGTACAGTAAATTGGAACATTTGATTTACCACAGCTCGTTGACAACTAATTAGTCAAGTATTGTACTCTAGGGTGGAGTTTGGAATCGTTTAGATATTACCCAACACCAGTGCTGAATCTGTATTGTCCTAAAAACAATAAAATAAAAATAAACAATTGTTGTACTACAGTATTTCCTGTTATTAGTAAAACAATATTTAAAGACACGTTATATGTAGTATTCTGGTCACTAGGAATTAGTAATGTTATGAGACATGATGTCACATTACACATGACCATTCACACTCCATGGGGACCGGTTACTGGGCCACCACAGCTGACATGTCATGGCCGAGATCGCATTGAGAAAAAAAAGGTTCTTTCATTGCGGATACAAGTAGTTCAGTTTTTGGCTTCTTTGTCCTTCTGCCTCACCCCATTTGAAACACTTAAGTTTAGAACAAGACAATTGGAGAGGCTAACTAGTTAGCTTGGTAGTTAGCTGTCCTTTTCCCCCTGCAGTGATCCAAAAGCCTGCAGAATGTGATGCAAGTTCTTCTTCTTTTGCTTTGGGCTTATCCCTTCAGGGGTCGCAACAGCGAATAAATTGCCTCCATCTAACTCTGTCTTCTGTATCCTCTTCTCTTGCGCCAACTACCTTCATGTCCTCTTTCTCTACATCCATAAACCTCCTCTTTGGTCTTCCTCTAGGCCTCCTGCCTGGCAATTCAAAACTCAGCATCCTTCTACCAACATATTCACTATCTCTCCTCTGGACATGTCCCAACCATCTCAGTCTTTATCTCCAAAACCTCTAACATGTGCTGCCCCCCTGATGTGCTCATTCCTGATCCTGTCCATCCTGGTCACACCCAAAGAGAACCTCAGCATCTTCATCTCTGCTACCTCCAGCTCTGCTTTCTGTCTTTTCCTCAATGACACTGTCTCTAAACCAAACAACATGGCTGGTCACACCACAGTGTTGTACACCTTTCCTTTCATTTTAGCTGAAACTCTTCTATCACACATCACACCCGACACTTTTCTGTGATACAAGCAAAGATTTCATTTCATTTTTGCAAGGGTCTAATGATGCTAAAACCGTATTTAGAAAGTCGTAACAGTTTTTCTATGCTGTAATTACAAAAATATTCAGTTTATTTAATATTTAATCCCACTTTACGGAAATTCACGTATTGCAGTCTGTAACTGTAACCAATTAACCGGGATGAACAAGGGACAGCTGTACTTTTGAAAAGGTGACCAAACCGGTACATAAAAAACAAAAATGATGTTTAAAAACAACTCCTTTTTACGTTTATCAAATTTTTATGACATGCAAGTTGAAAAGAATAGTAACTGAAATACTTCAATAGGTAACTTGACTTTTCTGGTTTGTTAAAAAATGTCAACTTTTGTCCAAAAGCCTTCTTCAGTTCAAAATTTTAGGTTTAAAATGCATCAGTATGTTTGGAGAAAATCCTTCTAAATTTCTCTGACAAACCAGCCACATAGAAGACCACAACATTCTGCCTCCTGTTTCTTCTAAGGCTCAAGTGTGGTGGGCCCTAAAAGACAAAATCCCGTACAGTGAACTCAACAATGTTGTGGGGAGTGCAATGACCTCTACATTGGAGAGACCAAACAAACCTTATACAAACGCATGGCACAAATTAAAAAGACCGTTTGCTCTGGCTCGGAGTCAGCAGTTTATTTGCAACTCACAATAAAATGACAACATTGTCCAACTTCTGGATAGGGAGCTTTGCACCATCATCTATGGTCTGCTTGTAAAATTGTCATAACATCTCTACCCCAAAGATTGTCTCATTCCACAGGAAGAGTGGCTACTAACCAGCTGTTTTGCCACCATTCATGCCTGGCAACAACCACAAAATTAAGTCCTCCTCAATGACTATGACCACCCCCATGGGACACACCCATTTTCATGCAATTACAGTCAATTGTCAGGCTAAATAGGACCCACATTATCTTTTGATCGGAATTTTGTAGAAATGGAAATTAACAAGGACACATACATTTCTGAAATACTGGGCAAAATTGCCCAATGATGTATCAAATCAATAAATGTAAAGATTTTTGCATTTATTTCATTCATTCAGTCATTTTATTCACGGACACAAAAAAAGTCTATGGTGATTGAATAAGCATGAAAAGCAAAACACTGAATTTTTAAAAATGAAAGGGGAATTTAGGAAAAATAAAATGGAATTTGAAAAAAAAAAAGAAAATAGATTTCATGAGCTTAGTACCAGGCAACGTACCTTGGCTTCAAAGAAGTCTTTGGCCCCCATCACTCCCTCTGTGGCGACATTAATCTCAGACAACCTGGCCAGTGCCATCAGACCACTGTCCTCCTGCAGCTCTCCAGCTGCTGCTCTCCGGAAGATCAACAAAAACTGTAGGGAAAGTTTCCACTGGTTGGTGTACAGTATCTCAACTTGGACCGCAGTTGTTGTCACAATGCAAGCTTCCACATGTTTGGTGATTGGAGTGTGAAGCTCAATTTCACCAATAAAAATGCATAGGAAAACAACACAGTTCAGTTGGTATTAAAAGCGGACGTATGAAAAACTGACTTTTTACTTAAATGTTTACAACTTACAAAGATTTCAACAGTCCTGACTAAATTGTTATGGTAGGTTTAGTGCAACATGTAAAAAAGCAGTCTGGGAAACGGACAACTGTGGAATAATCATCTAATAAGCGCTGTGAGGTGGGTTGATTATCTTGGTGAAGTAGAAGCTAGAAGCAATTACGGCGACGTATTAGGACCACGAGTTAAGATTCGGAGATTAAAAGTCGTGATATTACAAGATTAAAAGTCATGCTTTTACCTTTATCAATGTGCCTGGGCTCAGGTAAGGCCAAAAATGACCAAAATACTGTAAGTCTTACATGTTATCATGAGTGTACCAGCTACTACATGGTCACCGAATGCAAATCAAAGGATAAAACGCTGTTGGGGTTTTTTGGACGTGTTTTAATAGAAGGCTCCATCGGCAAACTAGGTGAAGGCCCATTACACGCATCGTTAGATGCCTCGTGCTAGCAGTTTATTATCATGTCCTCGGGACTTGCCAACAAGCATTTCCCAACCAAGTACTTAGTCATGTTTTTTTGCTTTGGGATCAAATACATTTTTAGTATTTTTATTCTGTCTCTGTCAGAATAAATATACCAAAATGATGGACTGCTTATGTTTAGTCATATGTTGCTTTGGGATCAAATACAAAACTTTCAAAACCTTCCAAGGGTCGACTGACACCCACTCCCAATTCCAATTACTGAATCAACAGGAACCTTTAAAGCAGTCTGTAAAGCTACTCTACTAAGTGTAAACACACACAAATGCGTAATGGCACACTCACCTCTCGAAAGCTCAGTTTTCCATCAAAGTCTTCATCAACCTCCTTGATCATGTTCTTGAGGCCCAGATGGGTCTGTGGAGCCCCCAGCTTCTCCATCATCAGCTTCAGCTCCATTAGGTCAATGAAGCCATCTTTACCAGTGTCATACCTACAACGCCCAAGTCATGAAGTCAGTTACACTGAGAGGCGTGAACCTAAAGTACAAAACAAAACTATTTTCAAGTATACAAGTGCACATTGCAAGAATACATATCAATTTAGTCTACAGTTCACATGCGGCTCATCATGTCATAGATCGGCCAATTTCGTCCATCACTTGCAACCCACAGATAGACTGCAGTTCTGTGGGACTTGACAAATGGAAATTAAAGTGCCTCAGCTTGGAAATAATGTCCCTTTGGTCAAACACACAAAAACACACCACATGAGGTGTCCTAATTTTGACACATAAATGCATGAATTACTACCCCCCTCCCAACCCCGGCAACATTCTCACAAAATTTTGTTGATCAGGAACTGCAAAGACCGTTGCGGTTTCCGGATAAATCCTTCCTCCACGTCTTTGGCAACATTCAGCATGAATCACCGATTGTGTTCCACTGGTCTTACTTGTCATACGGAACACAATGTCTAGATCATTCTGGTTAATTTCTGTTTCTCAGCGAGAGTTTTCAGTCTCCTGTTTTCTGCTATGCTGCACTAAGAGCAACACTTCTCCAAATCGTCTGCATGTTACTGTTGAATGTTCATTTCTCTACCATATGCCGTTTCCAAAGGCATTACAGAGAATTTGTCAGTAGAGTGGTACCTTGGTTTTCAAAAAGTCAGTAAAAAAACAAATCATACACAACCAGTATGGTAAAAACTGACATTTATTTATTAAGGCACTAATGTGCAATAATCATGCCAGCGCTGCCAGTTGGATGAATTATTTTGGTGAAGCTGAAGTGCTCAATAACGCATGTTCAGACAGATTGGTTCACCAATTTGAAAGAAATAAGCCTTTTCTGTGTCCACAGTCAGAAGATCTGGAAGATCTGGGTTTGGTATCTCCATAGGTTCTTTCTGGGTACTCAGGCTTCCTTTCACATTCCAAAAATATGCATGTGATGTTAACTGCAGACTCCAAATTGTCCATGAGCATGAAGGTGTGAGTGGTAGTTTGTCTACATGAACCCTGCGATTGGCTGACCACCAGTCCAGGGTGTACACCACCTATTGCCCACCGTGACAAGTAGGACAAGAGGTATAGAAAAGGAATGAATTAAGCCTTTTGTGTACATAGAAAAGGTTTTACATCTTTCAACTCAGGTCATGAAAAATGGGTTGAAAAACAAAAGTGTTGCATTTATATATATTATACATACACACAGAATATAATGTATCTTTAAAAACATTCAACAGCTGTTGTATTGATAAGCCAAATCAGTTGACCTTCAACAGACTTATCTGCAGCACCAGGGGAAATGAGCCATTGTTTCATTCTTGCCCTTCTTCTAAAGGTCCACGAGGGTCTTTCATATAGAAATGTTCAATGGGAAACAATGACCATGGCATTGTATCATCCCCATGGTCAGACCCACAAAAGACTGAAAATTCAGAGTCCGTCCTCGGTGCAATGAACTATGATTATATTAGGCGGCTGTTTGAGTTTACATGTCACATTTGTTCCAACAACTTGCCAACTTAGCAGCAGTTGCGGGTAGATGAGCAAAGAACCAAAACTTCTAGCTGTGACCGTTTTAGTGAGCGGGTAATAGCCGTTATTTAAAAATAATAACTGTTACTTAAGGTTTCCTAATGAAGTCAAAACAGCCCCTCTTTTGGAAAGTCACTTAGGTTTATGAAACACAATTCCTAGGCTCATTTTGCAGCACACCCAACAATGACCAGGCAGGGCACTGGTTTCCAAGGAAATAAAAGGAATGCTCATTATCAGAGAGTTCATTGGAGGTCTAGGCACAATGCCAAGAAATCTCTTGGGAAAAGACTTTTTGCCGGATTTGTTGTTGTTTTTTAACTCCACAGAGCAATTTAAGGGTATTTCACAATCTTGAAATTGCTTTTAAATGTTTAAAACGGGAAATGTTAAAATGTCTGGTATGTTATCTTGCTGATGGTTTTAGCATGTCAAATGTGACTATATTAAAAGGGAAATGAAAATAAGTTCATGGAAACCAGAAAATCTGAAATGAAATGAGGGGCAAATAAGAGCATACAAAGAACAAGTTTAAAACTTTCAATCTTCTGATTAGGACTATGAACTCCACTGTAACAAATACTGCCATTTTGTCTGCAACACACTGTAATGAGACTCATTCAACGTATTTCTTGTTAATTATTGATGTCAGAGTGTTTGGCACGAGATCAGTTTTTCTGCCATTCAGCATTGTAGCCATTCAGGTCACTGAATTCAGCCTGAAGTAACTGAATACCTTCCAAGTTTTGGAACTAGGTTGTATGCAGTGGGAAGACTATGCCTCTTTTATAACAGCCTGCAACCGTGTCAACTATCTGTCCAATCAGAACTCTGTAGAAGCTCCACATTATGGATACAACAACGACTCAGTGAAAACAATAAAACCAGTCTTCTTCTAAAAAGGACATTCAACATCATTTGACTAAGCGCAAGCACCAAAGCTAGGGGGGGAAAGCATGTAAACACTCATTTGAAGTCAGTACAGTAGATGCTCGCTATTGGTTGCGATCCAAAACCACCCACAAATGGCAAAAAAGTCACAACAAATTGAGATGCCTATAAAAAAATGCCTATTTTTAAAACTCTAACGAAGCCTCGAACTATACTGGGAAAAATGTTCAATGACGAATTACATCAACAAATGTAAGGGTTTTGGTGTAATTAATGAACAGTTTATTCACTGACACAAAATCCACACTCTACCCACCTTTTTCCTAGCCCCCATGAGCCTTTGCATGAATAATGGGCGAAACTTCCGGTAGACACCGGAACCGGCGTTTATTTACATTCCAACCGTAGTACCGATCGCGCAATTTGTCTTTTATGGATTGATAACTACATAAAAATGAGGGAACACCAGCTGTCATGTCTTACACAAGGCGATGTAACAATTCCATTGCCTACTAAAATAGAAGGATGATCTGAAAAAGTTGCCAAACATCACCTGTAGGAGCAATTTTAGCTACTTTCGCAACCCGGATGCGGCAGATGACTGGGCTATGCATATCAATACCTTCATAGCGATAAGGTTGATTGGGTTTTGTTGAAAGATGTTGGGCACAATCTTATGTATCTAAAAGCAGATGTTGAGCCAATAATGGCAATAATCTGCACGATGGATCATTTCAAAGGTAACTGAGCAGGTAGGTAAATTACCTTTAACATTAACTTAATTGTGCTTATTTCTGCCGTGGTAGAACACAGTGCTGGTTTATTGTTATCGCAATGCATTGTCATGCGTTGGCAACGTCAGCCGTGGTTTAAAAAGTGGTACGTTTGGAATACCTGATACCAGGGAGATGTACACACCAAATATCTCACCAGTTCTTGTGACACTGCTGTCAGGTTTCCGCAGTACCCGGCGGAAGCTAATAAAGCCGCCAACTCTAACTGAAAACAATAGCGCAGTGAAACTTCCGGTTGCTATACCGGAAGTTCCACCCATATCCCGTTTTAGATCAGCGGCCTCAGGAATATGGTGGATAGAATAAGTGTAAAAGGGAAAAAAACTGAGTTTGGAATAAAAACTAAACTGTTTTCTCCGAGTCCTAAATGCAGGCATCATTACACACTAGAACACATGCAAAACAATTCTTACATTAATAACCCACAAGGCATGTTGGGTAACTTCCTGTTTGGAAAGTGTACAAGTACACTCCCCAGCATGCCCTACAGTCCTGTAAAAATCCACACTTCCATGTTTAAGATAACAGTTGAGAGTGAATTGGGAAGTGATTCACAATTTCATGTGCTGACTAAGGACTTGTCCACACGTAGCAGGGTATTTGTGAAATCGCATATTTCTCCCTCTTCGTTTATGAAAAAAATGGTGTACACACAACCTCATAAAAAAAAAAGCATACTCACGTAACCGCATAAATGCATTGGGAACCACAGTCATGCCAAACCTGTAGGCGGCAATAGTTACTAAAATTCTATCCAATCAGAATCATCCTCTGTCATCCGGCAAAACATAAAACATGGGGCCAGGCTTGTTCGTGTGGACTGTACTTCTAAACTTTTAGAATACAAAGTCAACAAGACGCAAGAAAATGTCGCCAGTTCTGAGGGCATCCATGTTGTTTCTGATGTAAATAGAGGTCACGCGTGTGACGTTTGGAAAAGTAACATTCCGTTTTTTTTTTTACATCCATATCCAAACGTATAATCGGATCTCCAAATCCACACTTTGGCCGGAGGTTTTGAAAACCTTCCTTTTTAGTGCCATATATCTGCGGGCTTGTGTGGCTGATAGGACAAACCATGGAAAAATAACTTTGTTTTATGAGATACCCGCCTAGCTGTGACCAGGGCATCTAGGATAGCTGCCATTTTCAAACTAGGGCTGCACAAAAAAAATATTTCAAAAAATTGTGATCTTGATTCATTCTAACATGCAAAATAATTTGCAAACACGATAGCGACACTTCAGCTGGCTGACCCTGTCCCCCAGCGAGCCTGGACTCGTTTTATTGCTGCAGGGCCGCTCCCGTTTAATAATTTACTTCTAACTGGTCCTTTCTACATGTATGAATGTACTGTCAAATGATGGTTTTCCACCCAAATGCTACTGCCCTATTTCAAATTCATCTTCCCAACGACCTACGAGTACTGCTCACTAGCTCCTGGTTGATGTCAGGATGTTTTAAGTCAACCCAGCTCACTTGATAGAACAAAGCAGTGAACCAAGTTAATACCAAATACTATTTTTATTTATGCAAGTGATGCTTACTTTAGAAAAGCCATTGTGAAGGTATGAAGACAGTGTTTCACTCCAAGGTTGAGTCAAAAAGATAGTTTGGGCAAATAAAGCAATCTTATAGGCGGACCTTAGATAGTGGAGGAATGCTGTGTGTTCATATTACGTGGTTACTTCTGCAATAATTGTTGAGGGCTGGGTGGTTCAATCCAAATATTATTAGTGATAGCAGCTTAGTATTGGTATCATATCAACACTAGCGTGACAAGATCAATACTTGTCAGTTTGCCCTGTTCATTGTTCATATATTATTCACAAACTGGGCAAATACGTCAAATAAATCGACCCCAACATTTGTAGTCCTGGCAAATTGTCCTCTGTGGATGTGCCACAGCGTTGGCAGACATACGACCATGATCATATTTGTACAATCAACAACTGGAAATAAAAACCCCACAATGCACAATCATTTGACTCCATCACGCGGTTTGCAAACATGACGCATCCTGCACTGCGCTGGGCGTTGAGAGCGCACTCCCCTTTACCGCCAGGTAGAGGCGCTGTTCTGCCACTGGCATCTTTTCCCCAAGTCCGCTATTTGTTTATAATTAAAAATACGTTAAAATTTACCGGTGGATCTACGTTCCTACCCTCACCTATGCTCATGAGCTTTGGGTAGTGACCGAAAGGACAAGATGGCGGGTACAAGCGGCCGAAATGAGTTTTCTCCGCAGGGTGGCTGGGCTCTCCCTTAGAGACAGGGTGAGAAGCATTGTCATCCGGGAGAGACTCGGAGTAGAACCGCTGCTCCTCCGCATTGAGAGGAGCCAGATGAGGTGGCTCAGGGATCTGGTTAGGATGCCTCCTGAACGCCTTCCTGGGGAGGTGTTCAGGGCACGTCCAACTGGTAGGAGGATGGTCTGGTTAGGATGCCTTGGGGAAGACCCAGGACACCTTGGAGAGACTATGTCTCTCAGCTGGCCTGGGAACGCCTCGGCATCCGCCGGGAAGAGAGAGGGACCTCTGGGCTTACCTGCTTAGGCTGCTGACCTTGGATAAGCGGAAGAAAATGGATGCAATATAAGAAGTAGTGAGCGGGATATTTTCATCTCCTGGGGAAATTTGGACATTTCCATTCGGCAACATCAACAGAAATGTTGGCGTTTGTAGGGTTATTTTTCCCAAACGTGATCTTTTTTTTAGGTTTGCGTATTGAGGCTGCCGGACAAGCGGAAAAAAGTGAATGGACGGAGGATGATTTTCACATTCCGGTGCGATCATTTGCCATTTCCTATCTGGCAGCAAAGAAGCCGAAAAGGAAAAGCAATTCGCAGCAACCTCACGTGAGATCGAGTCTTTCCAAAAAGTGGTTCCTACCGGAACCTTCATGCCGGCAGCTCCGTTCGATTAACGCAACTAAATCGTCCGTTTTAATCTCGTCACGATCTTCTAATTTAGACGCCAGGCCGACACTTCCGCAGGCAAAGAGTAAAGAGTGTCCCTTTTACCGTTTGAACATCACCTCCATGTCCTTGATCTGCTTCCGGGAGAACTCCTTGAATTCCGTGTAGGGGTTGAAAACACGACTCGCCCGAGGCGGAGCGTTGCCGTCGTTGATGTCCATCCTTCGGGTTAGTTTGGCGGATAGCTCGGAGGAAGAGTCGCCGCATGCTGCCGGGGACTCCGGGAGCTTGGTTGCGGCGAGGTTCTCCTCGAACTCTGGCCTCATCTCGGTCTCCTCGGAAGCGGCCAGCCGTGACTGTAGCTTCCTAGCAAGCTCGTCGGACGCCATACTGTTCTAGAGCTTGTGCTCGCGATCGCTGTCAAGTAGTGATGGGTCGTTCGTGGACGAGTTGAGTCGTGTGAACGGCTCGGCAAAATGACGGAACCGAGACTGCTCCCAATCAGGAGCCCGTCGTTGTTTCCCTCTCGTCTGTTGTTCCGTTTAAGATGCACGAGGGAGGGGTTACACACACTGCACATCCGTGAGCACACGAGGCAATTGCCCATGTGGCCAATATCTAAAGCCCACATTTAGGGGAGTATTTAGGCATTTGGCAAACCTAGTCACGGTGGCGTAGTTAGTTGCACATATATGTTTATACTTTTTCCTATAATGTCCCAATTATTATTCTAATTTTGTATGGGTTTTTATCTTTACAGTAATCCCTCGTTTATTGTTGTTAATTGGTTCCAGATGCATCTTCCATGATATGTGAAATTATACAAAAGTAGCATTCCTTATTTATAAATCAAATAATTCCGTACTTCAGAGCATAGAAAACCCTTTCAGGACCTTCTAAATACAGTTTTACCACGATTAGAGCCATCTAGACATGACCTAACACCCCTATAGTCACTTCAACAGTCCTTAAGAGTTGAGTTTTAGCTTGCTGTGGGTTACTGCAGCAACAGGAGCACGTGTCATTATTATGAATTATTGTGCCTGCTGTGACATAATTAAAAGCTGCAACGAAAGCCTGTAGTCCTGGCAATTGTGTCTCCGCAAACGCACACTATTTGAACACGTCCTTTGAATGCCTTTTGTGTTTTAGTTCAGTTGGACATTTTATGCTTGAAAATGTTTTAATCAGGCGAGAAATGTGCAAAATGTGCTTCAATAAGCACATTTTTCTTACAATAATAGGCCAAATTCAAGCACAAAACAGCATGACTTGGTAGAGTGAAGCGGTGAAATTTGAACCGAGGGACATTTTAAGATCCAATCGCACATTTAAGCTTTTTTTTATGTTCTTTTGTGGGAAATGTCGCAGTTATAAAACGAACAAATAAATAACTGTAACAAGGAGACAGGTCTTTTGAAACGGCTCTTTGAAGTGAACAACCTTTCAACGCCCGCCCTCCTTGAAAGAGCCGTAAATCACATCTCCGTGCTCAAGTATCCGGGTACAGCCGCGTGCTTCCGCTTGTGTACGTATTCAAAGTAAAGTAGTTGAAAGTGTTTGCGCGCTAGACTATAAACAATCCCATTGTTTAGGTACACCTGATACTTCCACGGACACGCCATACGTCAAGATATCAAATAATCTTCAGTAGAGGGACGGACAAGTTGGCTGTGTTCTTATCTTACTAAGAACCGCGCGCGTGCTCCAAATGATTACTTTTCCGGGAACATGACAACTTCATCGAAGCACACACGAAGGTGTGAGGCTTCAAAAGTAGACCCGTTGCGGCTTGCATGACGCCTTGGGGAAGAAATGTGCTTTATTTTTACAATTACTGTCATGATTTTGTCCTCCATCTAATTAACCTGAGAGCTGAGACCCAGACGGCACCCCTGCGCCTCCACTTGGTTTGATCCAGCACGTCTGCGCAGCATGGCAGTGGCAGCGTCTCCCCGGTAGAGGGCGCCCGTTTGCCAGACATATTCTGTCCGGACCAAATTAGCTCGCAGTACGAACCCTTACGAGACTTTTGTTTTTTCTCGTCCTGCGCCCCATGCGGCCGATAAGTAGAACCGCCACTGGCCCGACCTGTAAATAATCGACGTAATCACCAGCTTCCCATTTAAACGGCGTGCTTTGGACAGTGACGTCGTTGCTCGAGCCGCATTGTGTCACATTTTATTTTGAAGGCTCAGCCGTTTCCTGCTGGAGAAGCGGGTGACGCTTCTTCAGACATGGCGGTGCGTACGTACAAAACGCCCGGTAGGACACCGCAGACGGAGAAAAGTTAGAGGTTGAATGACAGCAAATACTTACACATTTTGGACTCTGCGGTGCTGCAGCCCAAAAAAAGGTAACAGATTGACATTAGTTTGAGTTTTTTCGGGAGAAGTATGTCGTCTTCCTGGAATAGTTTACCAGGCGTGGGAGGTGTGAGGAAAGCTCATGTGACAATCAAGTTAATGATGCGTTTAGGGGCCTTTTGAAGGACCTGGTGTATATAGTTGAAGAATAAACAAAGAGTATTGTGTCGTTTTCCATGCAGCTTGAGGAATAGCAGCAGATGATGAGCTCACTACTGCAGGGGTAAGTTGTAATCATGCTCTTCTGCACTCTACTGCACTCTTCTGCACTGTTCTGCACTCTTTTGCACTCTTTTGCACTCTACTGCACTGTTCTGCACTCTCCTGCACTCCTTTGCACTCTTTTGTACTCTACTGCACTGTTCTGCACTCTTTTGTACTCTACTGCACTGTTCTGCGCTCTACTGCGCTCTACTGCGCTCTTCTGCACTGTTCTGCACTTTTCTGCACTTTTCTGCGCTCTTCTGCGCTGTTCTGCGCTGTTCTGCGCTCTACTGTGCTCTACTGCGCTGTTCTGCACTCTACTGCGCTCTTCTGCGCTCTTCTGCGCTCTTCTGCACTCTTCTGCACTCTTCTGCACTCTTCTGCACTCTTTTGCACTCTTTTGCACTCTTCTGCACTCTTCTGCACTCTTCTGCACTCTTCTGCACTCTTCTGCACTCTTCTGCACTCTTTTGCACTCTTTTGCACTCTTCTGCACTCTTCTGCACTACTTCGCCCAACTGATTAACCCCGTAACATTCCGGGACGGAACCATTTGAAGTACTGGCAAATGGTTCTGGTACTGTGGTCGACAAGGGCAAACCCACAGCAAAGTCCAAATGCTGCAAAGAAATGGAAACAAAAACGTTTCTAAGCTGAAATGTCAAATACTGCCAGTGCAAAACACCACAACCAGCTATTTTCCATTATTCTAAAGCAATCAAACCTCCCCCATCCATGGCAGGCTGAGTCATTCTTCAACTGGGCTTAAGATTTCGTCGGGAGTGTATTTTGGGGGAAAATCGTGGTAGTATGAAACCGGGAACTGCAACGTGGTTGGATGAGTAGTCATTACTTATTTATTCATTAGTAACTGGACCCTTGCCAACGTAACCGGACCTTACTCATCTGACTTTTAATCTGTGGTTCAAATACTGTGAGTTTTGGAAGGTTAGTTTTATTCATAATTATGATTATGACGTGTCTGACTTTAGTGTTTATGTAGCCTGCAGTTTCAACTGGAGTTTTTTGGAGCGTAGAAGTCCAGTCTCAATGAACTAAGCTTTCCAATGACGTACAACATGCCTGAGCATGCAAACAGGGAGCGGCGTGAAAATAGCAGATGGGATGCCAACGTCCTATTGGAAAGGCAAGGGGTTAAGTTTTGGGTGAAAATTGAAAAGTCAGCTGGTTTACATACTGTGCTCTCATCACGGGCACTAAAAGGGTGAACTCATTGTCTGATTATTGCAGCTACTAGACTATTCCAAAGTGATCAGGTAAACAGCATCATTTTATGTTTTTCTGGTTAACGGGGAGTAGCTGATTATGAGAGGTTAAATAAACCTACCCTACATTTCTTCTCAGTACAGCCGTCCCTCATTTATTGCTTCTAGACTGTGATAAGTGAATTTCCGTGAAGTAGGATTCATTCATTCATTTTCTATACCGCTTATCCTCATTAGGGTCACAGGGATGCTGGAGCCTATCCCAGCTGGCCTTGGGCGAGAGGCGGGGTACACCCTGGACTGGTCGCCAGTCAATCGCAGGGCACATATAGACAAACAAACATTCACACTCTAATGGACAATTTAGAGCGGCCAATGAAGCTAACATGCATGTTTTTGGAATGTGGGAGGAAAGCGGAGTACCCGGAGAAAACCCACACACGCACGGGGAGAACATGCAAACTCCACACAGAGATGCCCAACGGAGATTTGAACCCAGGTCTTCCAGATCTCCTGACTGTGTGGCCAACGTGCTAACCACTCAGCCACCGTGCGGCCAAGTAGGATTCAATATTAATAAATTAAATATTTTCATAGTCGTGGCAAAGAAAACGTTAACAATCTTGGAGTGGGCGAACAGGTCTACAGAACAGGAAGTGACGTTGGAGGTTCAGAGTTGAGGTTTAGCTTTTTATCGGTCATATTTCACATAAGGATTGTGGATGTTGGGCAAAGTTCCAAAAAAGTGCAGTTTTTCATTAGTTCAGTTTACCAAACCAATCGAGCGGTCAGTCAAGGTGAAGAATACACCGCGTGAGCGAGCGAGCGAGTGGGAGTGGAGATCCAACTGCGAGCATGCAGCAGCAGCACCGTGTGATGTTGCTGTGAATGTGTGCATAAAACCTCCACGATGCAACCCGATTTTTGACCAGCAACAGTGCCGAGGAGGCCGAGCTCGGAGACACTCCTGTGTCACCTGGCACCACCCAGCCTGGTCAAGCTCACAAAGCAGCGGTGTCCGTAGTGTGGCCCAGGGACCATCCGTGGACCGTGGCTTGCTTCCAATTGGCCTTTTGCACATTGCAGGAATAAGCAACAAACCCAGCAAAAATGGAAAAACAGAGTAAAAAGGCTTAATGTCAGTACAAAAAGCTGAAATGTTGATGCTAATAACTAATAAAAAACAATGATTCTTCCATACTATAGATGCTTAGAGAAGGTCTTAAAGTCTTTACTTTTTTTTTTATATTGTAATATATTTCGGGTATATTTTTTGTACAGAAAGGTTGCCAGGTAACACTTGTTTTTTTAAATCTGGAAGGTATGAATTGAACATTACAGTACGTACAATGAGCCCTGAACAGGTTTGCATTGAATCATGCGTGTAATAATAATAATTCAGAAATGTCAAAGCTTTTCATGGCCGCCCAACCTGCGAGCAGGCCGGCGGCGGCTTAAATCGGCTCCCACAAATCATACTCACTGGGTGTGCGGGTATCCGATACGGCTCAGGAACCACACATGCATCTAGAAGGCTTGGAATTGAGTGCTGATCACACTCGGTTGTCTTTCAGCAAACACACAAGGATCAGCTGCCGAACTGACATGAACGATTCAAGTGGTGTTTTCTTACAGCAGACGGGCGAGTCGTCTGGTTGGATTTTGGAGGTGGAAGAGGGGAGCAGATGTTTGTCTCTATCCAGGCTCTGGATTTGATGGCAGGAATGTCTTCTCCACTGCACCAGAACCAGGTGAACAGCTCATTCTGAAAAGCATTCATTGCTCGTCAGTTGATACGCCGGGTACCGACCGACCGTTTTGGACTTCTTGCAACCCGGTGCTATACCATTTTTTTACCGCTATTAGTTTCTCATGTTTTAACTTCTATGTAAAAAAGATGTTTTTTTTAAAAATATTTTCTGTTTCTGCCGGAGCAACACTGCATGCCAGTAAAATAACCCCCCCCCCCCGTAGGATGTAGTCGAGTCTTGGGGGGATTGTTGGATTGCGGAAATGTTTACAGTATTATTGTTACAGTATTGAAAATATATAACCGTTGCACAAAAATCCAGAGAAAGTTCCATTCAATTAATCAAGCCGTCAATTTCCCTAAGTTTTTGTGACGAACGTACGGGTATAAATAAATGACTTCACTTCAGACATCAGAGTTCACTGTAAGAGAGCTGGTCAATTAGCGGTTCATCCATGTTCTACATCTTCCTGTAGATCACATTGAGATCCACAAGAGAAAGCTGTTCCTGTGGTTCAGCCACCTTCCCCAAGAGGAGAAGCAGTTTGGCGGGTACTTTAGTCCAGAGACTATGCACGTGGATCCGCTCATCCTGGAGAGGAAGCCAGAGGAAAGAGCAGGACACCTCGGCTCCCCCTTGAAAGTCCAGTCTACTTCCGGCACCTCTGTTGGTTTGGAACAGCTTTTTGAGCTCACCGAAGACCGCAGCGAGGACAGAGGAGTCAATGTGGTGCTGTACGGGGCTGTGGGCACGGGGAAAAGCACAGTCGTCCGAAAGCTGGTGCTGGATTGGTGTGCTGGGACCGCACTGGCCCACTTTAAGCTGCTGATTCCGTTCTCTTGTGAGGATCTTGGCGAGCTGACAAAGTAAGGCATTGTTTAAAATAATAAGGTAATAAGTTGTTTCCTTGTGCTTGTGTGAGTGTTCTCCTCAGGTACAGGTCGGGGGTCTTTGACACCGACATGTGCACACCTGCATAGGCGCCTACAGGTTCGTCCTGAAACCGGACGTTTGTTGTCACCGTGTCCCTGGACAAGACACTTCACCCACCTTGCCTCCAGTGCTGGCCACACTGGCGTGCAAATTGGCAGCCACGTTTACGTCAGACTATCCCGGGGCAGCTCTAGCTACAGCTTGACCGAGGAGGGAATGAATGATGGGTTCACTTCACTTTGGGTGCCTTGAAAAGGACTACCTATCCATATCAAATCCATCTTCTATGCCGCTTATCCTCATTAGGGTCGCGGGGATGCTGGAGCCTATCCCAGCTGACCTTGGGCGGGAGGCGGGGTACACCCTGGACTGGTCGCCAGCCAATCGCAGGGCACATATAGACAAACAAACATTCACACTCTAATGGACAATTTAGAGCGGCCAATGAAGCTAACATGCATGTTTTTGGAATGTGGGAGGAAAGCGGAGTACCCGGAGAAAACCCACACACGCACGGGGAGAACATGCAAACTCCACACAGAGATGCCCAACGGAGGTTCGAACCCTGGACCTCCTGACTGTGAGGCCAACATGCTACCCACTCATCCACCGTGCGGCCCCCATATAAAATCCAATCCATTATTATGGAAGTACAATACACTCCTTTGGTTAAATTTTAAAAAAAAAAAAAAAACAAAACAAATAGAAAAAAAATTTTGAGGTGAATGTTTGTGTTGGACCCCAAAGCGGAGAGCAATAAAAAGGCTGTACCAGCCGGTGGTCCCATCGCCACACTTTGCATGCTCACTCACTGAATGTGAGCACATCAAATGCTGAAAAGTGTCCTTTAATTGTGAAAAATGTGAGTGTAAATAGAAAATCTGAACTTTATCTGCAGAGTCAGTAGAAGTTTTGCGTTCATAGCTCCAGAATTCAAACGTCGATGGTTCAAACATGGGTTGTTGTATTTGATACTGTCAAACCTACAGTTCCTTCCAGGTAGTGTGGCACAGTGTTTCAGGTTTGAGGATGAAAAGAAAGTTAATAACTTATTCATACATCGTTTTGGGAACAACCGGGGTTCGGTAACTGGCTCAAGGACACAGGAGGTCCTGGTCTACGTATGACGGCGATAGAATGTAGGTTTTTGTGCAAGTCCAAACTTTTACTTAAACCTTACCAGTGACTCACACCCAACACGTGAAGGACAATGCAGTAATACAAAAGTAAATACAGGAAGTAAATGAAATCATGAAAAAAATGAAAGGAGCATTGCGAAGAAAGGAGAGAAAGGCTTATTGGGAGGAGGAGGTTTCCCCTGTGCTGCTTAGTTATCACTGTCCCTTTTATAGAAGCTGATCCTTTCACATGTTTAAGGATACCATTTTTACCCTTAATGATGGTGGCAGGCTTCGAGGGACTTGGACCAAACATGAATTCAGGTTAATCGGAGTTTCTTGACTTTGTCAGAATTTTACAACGCCTAATTCCACTTCACATCACTTTCACTTTCCTTTTCTTCGACGCAGCGCACAGAGGAGTCCGCCTAGTGCTTGTGAAACATAAAGGGGGGAAAGTTAACTAGGAGGAACAAAACCGAAGTTGTCCTCGGATAGTTTAGCAATGCAGTTAAACCCTTTTTCTTTGCAGCGCGTGAAAGGTTGTAACCCAAGGATTGGCTGTGTTTCGACAGAACGACCTACAGGCTGACAGACTTGCTCCAATCAACTCTTATGTGATTTGTCTTCCCCAGGGTTGCATCTTTGCGGGACCTGGTGACTAGAAAGTACCTTCACTTGAAAAAACACCCCCTGCTGAGTGGGGAGGGAAACCAGGCTAAGGACGTTCTTTTCCTATTTAATGGGATGGAAAAGATGAAACTTGACTTCCGGATTGGATCCACGGAGCTCTGCAGTGATCCAAATGAGTCTCTTCCGGCAGGTGCCGTTGTGGTCAACCTGCTGCGCAAGTACCTGCTCCCCGAGGTAACGCGGCACCAAATGTCTTTTGCACCAAACTCTCCCCTAGAATGTTTTTTCCCTTCTTTGTCAAAAAGAACGTCAGTCTTGTATTTGGAGTCTGGAGATTAGACCTTAGCTTTTCATCCTGTCACTCCCACGGACCAGTGGCCTGGACTGTGGAACCCGCTGGAAAAGGGTCCCAAAGACTGTAAGCGGGGATGTAACGGTAACATCGGCCGCTATTGGCATAACAATTTGACTCATTCATATTAATATCTTTTCATATTGTGATGATGTTGTATTACTAGCTCCGTATGTCCCAGGTCTGGAATTATTTCCAAGTGTTGCCTTCCGATCGTAAGTATGTAAGTTGCCGTAAATGAGTCCAGTTTATAACTTCACGGATGGTACTGGTGCAGAGTATCATACTTTGCGCTGTTCTTACGGGATGTTTGTGCCATATACAAATGTGCAGCGCTCCACTTTAGTTGCCTATTGGCAGAGGTTCAAGGTTCAAGGTTGGTTTGTCGCCCAAGGGGAGAAACGTTCCTTGGGCAGAGGCTGTGCAGCGCTACATACAACAGACTGACAGGACACCACACGTGATTTGTACAAGTGCATTACCTTTTCACGTTGTGCAAGTTGCAAGAGTACATCATGTGTCATTGAGCATTTTCACAGAAAGTGGGACAAAAGAGTATTTGTATCTATTAGGCTTGCACAGAGGGCCCCTGTATCTCCTCCCCGAGTCCATAAGCTGATATTCAGGGTACAGTCCATGTGACGCATCAGATGCGATTTTCTTCGCTTGTCGGTATGCGGCATGCTCAAACAGCTCCTGTGGGCGAAGAGCGGGAGTGCCCGAGATTTTTGGCAAAAAATTGGAGTCTTTGATTTTACTGTTAAGTTACTAAACCAGCTGGTGATGCCATATGGTAAAGTAGATTCCATGGCGGCTTCGTAGAATGTCATCATAACGTTGGTGCACACACCAAACAGTCTGAGTCTGTGCAGAAAGCGAAGGCGCTGATGAACTCCACCACACCCTCATAGTTTGCCAAAGGTGGTTCTGTTTGTGTTCATTCTTTTCTTTCAGAAGGTGGAATTGCTCCAGTTCAATTGCATCACCATGGATTTCTCATCTTTCTTTGTTTCTCAGGCCAGTATCTTGGTGACCACTAGGCTGTCTGCCTTGGACCGCATCCCTCCAAAATATGTGAATCACTATGCCCAGATTTGTGGCTTCAATGACCCAAATCGCCAGCGTGCCTACTTCACCAGCCGCCTGCTGCAGCAAAGTGGGAAACCTGCAGAGGCAGATGAAGCTCAGGCTCTTGTGGAGCTGCTTTACCTCAACCTCCAGAGGGAGAGCCAGTTGGCTACCGCCTGTTTTCTGCCCTCCTACTGCTGGCTCACGTGTGCCACACTACACTTTCTGCATTTCACTGATGCCATGGCACCCATTCGCACTCTGACTGGCATCTACACCAGTTTCCTCAGGCTCAACTTTGGAGGGGAGGTAGTGGGCAAAGCAACCGGGGCAAGTCCACCAAATCAGGATCAAAACAGTTCTCTGATGTTGTATGTTGTCCGCACCGTTGGAAAACTAGCCTACGATGGCGTGACATACAAACGCACGTCGTTCTCGGAAAATGAGCTGGAGCAATGGATAGGAGGAAAGACCAAAACGGATGAGGAGCTACGTCAGCTGGCGGTGTTCAGAACGGACGTACTCGACTTCTTCCTGGCTCCCTGTGTTGAAAGTTGCAAGCATTTCCCAGCAGAGCTCAGTGAGCACGACGAGAGGCGATACGTGTTTGCCGTTCCTGCCATGCAGGAGTACCTGGCAGCCCTCTATGTGGTTCTAGGTGAGAATAAGTCTGCTCTGGAGAAGCTGACCAGGCAGGTATCTGTGGCCATCGGTGAGGCAACTGAGGACGTCAGTGCCATTGTGAACATCTTTTCCAAGTTCATCCCTCTCAGAATCTTTGCCGTCTTTAACCTACTCAAGCTTTTTCCAAAACTGTACGAGAAAATCAGTACTAAAAGCAAGGGCTACATTGCAAGGACGATGGCCGCTGAGCTGTTCCGCAAGGAGGATAGCTACAACGAAGACGTTCTCGATCAGGTGGAGCAAAGCCTCCTGGGAGTGCACGGCCCGCTGTCGCAACAGCAGAGTGAGGCTCAGCCTTTTGAGCTCTACCCTATCTTTATGGGTGGACTGCTGCATTATGGTAACCGAGTCCTTCTTGAGCAACTGGGATGTAGCATCCAGAGTTCCACCGTGGCTCAGATTACGCGAGCTCTTCGGAAATACCTTGTCAGAGGTAAGATGTTCCTTATAATGTGCATATGCATCTTATATTTTTATTAATAAATAAGAATGGGGACGCACGGTGGATGAGTGGGTAGCATGTTGGCCTCACAGTCAGGAGGCTCAAATCTCCGTTGGGCATCTCTGTGTGGAGTTTGCATGTTCTCCCCGTGCGTGTGTGGGTTTACTCCGGGTACTCCGCTTTCCTCCCACATTCCAAAAACATGCATGTTAGCTTCATTGGCCGCTCTAAATTGTCCATTAGAGTGGTTGTTTGTCTATATGTGCCCTGCGATTGGCTGGCGACCAGTCCAGGGTGGACCCCCGCCTCCTTCCTGAAGCCAGCTGGGATAGGCTCCAGCATCCCCGCGATCCTAATGATAGAAAATGAATGAATGAATAGGAATGATAAAAGTGTAACCAGGTTTGCCAAAGCGTTTAGACCCTCTTCCGTCGTTGAAGTCGCCAGCTTGAGAATACCTGGCCTTCCCGGAGAAAAACCTAAACACAGACAAGCGGGTTAGACGGAAGCAGTGTGCCGCCATTGCTCAGTAAAGATGAGGAATGGAACTGCAAGATGGAACTATCTAGGCTGCACTTCAGCCAATAAGAAACTTGACTAAAAATCAAAAAATAATTTAGAGTGGTGCATTTGTCTTTGTCGTTGGACTCTCCTAAAAAGAAACGGGTGCGAAAAATGCAGCTCCAGAGCCGTTTTTGGCGCATAGCTTGTTTTTTTTTTTTATTGGTCCTCAACATATTATAAAATAAAATAAAGCCGGGCATAGAATTATATTAGACAGCGGACCTTCGTCATCGTCATTGATGCGTTCCGGAAGGTCTGACTTTTTGTTGTTTTACGGTTATAGTTTTACTTGCAGAAAACCTTGTATGTCTGATGTATATTACAGTTCCTTGCAGTTGAAATAAACCCACAAAGCAAAAAAGCTCAAATTCACTCACACAGTATCAAAAAGTCTAAACTAACGTTTTGGAAACTAACAAATTGCATTTTGACACTAGAACTCAACAAACCACAGCCGCCAGAGGAGCTGATGGATATGTTGGTCCTTCTGTACGAGTTTCAAAATCCCAGACTGACTGCGGAGGTCCTGGCTTCGATCAGAGTTATCCGCCTTCCCAACATACGCATGACCTCACTCAAATGCTTTGTGCTGAGTTCTGTGCTCTCATGCGCCCCGGTGAGGTAAGTCTTGGATGATCCAGTGTGGCGTTCTATCTTATACTGTATCCTGCATATCTTTGTCATATTTTCCAATACAAAACCTAATACATCTAACCCGGCCACCTCAGGTGGTGAACCGGTTACCACAATCCCTTGATCATGCCTTCCAACCCGTGCGTGGAAATCGGACCGCGACACTAACTCCTTCACACGGTCTTCGGTAGAGGTGCAACGATTCGTGGTTGCCGTTTCGATTCAAGGACGATACTGGTTCGTTTAGATCGATACGGTCCAAAACGAATCAGTAAATGGAAATCGATTCAGTGACTTTTTGGCAAAAATTCGAGCAGTCTGATGGTGAAATAAATATCTGGATACTGGGCAGTGCAGGTGCAAGTTTCCTGAATTCCCTTTTCCTGCTTTTTGTAAGGGAATCAGGAATACATGACTTATGGATATAAACAAAAAGGTAAACAAAAATTAATGGCAAACGTATTCACGTTTTATTGGAATAAAGTGCAACCAACACATGAATTAACAAAGAATAAATGAGCAGGTTGAATGATGAATTCTATCTATTAATGGATCAACACGCTTATCATTGCCAGAAAAAACAACAGTGGCTCCCAAACGACAAGCCCCCCCATTCAACCAGAACACAAACATGCACAACCTTAACGCTCGCTACGTACCTCTTATCTTGTCCTGACGCTCCCATCCATGAGTTTGAAAGGCTTCAAGTTGGACTTAACTTTGGATGTGGTCCAACACTTCAGTATAAGTCCCATACCAATCATCTGGATCATAGGAATATAAATCGATACATCGATATAGTGACTGAATCGTTACACTCCTAGTCTTCGGCATCCAATGTCTTTTTTTAGTTTAGTTCATTAGTTTATTATTATGGATCCCCATTCATTTTTTATTTACTTTTGGGAGGCGCCAACATTTTTTCTTATGAGAGCTACTTCTACAAAAGTTTTTGTAACGTTTATTTTCATAGCTTAATCAAACAACCCAGTACGCTTGTTTTAACAGAACATGAACCAAATGCTTGGATCCACCACTCATACTTTGTATTTCAGAATGCATTTCTTTCTAGTGTTCTCACCTTCTTAACCTGAAAGTCTGAATGAGAAGCAATCCTGCAGGCCCCCCATGTGATTGTTTGGGGCTCCTTTGGGCTATATGATATGGGAGGGGAACCATACAATTTAGACCAAACCATATTTGACTTTCAAAATCACGGGTGAAATCTAGAGGATCAGATGTTTTCTTTTAAAGAGAATTTGGAGACAGCCTGGTGGCGCTTCAACAGTATCTCCAAGAAAACCCGGTTTCCTCCACGACAGCCACACACAAGATGGCTACACACGGAGAATCTAGTCAACTGGGAGTCATCATTTGCTGGAGCCGCCTTTGCAGCGAGGAGACTCTGCTGCCTGTTCCACCAACAGGAACAAAAAACAGAACGGAAACTATGTCGGCTGCAGAACTGTTTCCGGGAACTACCACTTGGTTGACTCGAAGGACCGCAAACTGCGTGAAACCGGGCCGTGTACCCCACTGAGGGAGTCCACGGGTGTACTTGCTCAAGGGGTACACCCTTGTTACTGCTGTAGAGCGACGCCAATCAAGGTCTAACACAAACCAGAAGCCCAGACCGTGTGAGCAGGGGGTAACTTACATTGCTGGGGAATACACTCAAGCAAGGATGTTTGTAGCTAGACGATAAGGCAGCATGCACGGGTTTTTGCACGATACATAGATCATCCATGAAACAGTGTAAGTGGAGGTTTCGGTAGGCGCTATAACCAAAAACACGCAGAGAGCGGTGGCTGCTCGACCTGTCGAGTGAAGCAGAGCATGAACACGCTTTTGACGCACAAGTTTGCAGCCTATTAAGCAATTATGTTCCATAATGCCATGTTCCTCATTCAGTCAAAGAAGACTTCTTACTGTACTGTTGACTTTATGCTGGAAGCAAAACCACGCCGTGCACAAACAAGGAGAGCAGATCACCAACATTTTGTGTCAGTGAGCCAAGTGAAGACATCCCTGAGCAGATGGCCGCCAATGCAGGTATACTCAAACGTGTCGGATTGATCTGTGGTAAGCGGCGGAATTTGCTATTCAACAGTGAACTGCGCGGCTTTCAGAGTAAAACGTTAGGTGCATCGTTTGGTGACATTGTACAACATACAACGATTACCATGGAAATATAAATCTCTTTCTGGTGCTAAATCTGACCGATAATTGCCTTCCGTAAATCACTTTATTCATACATTCATTTTCTATTCCGCTTATCCTCATTAGGGTCACGGGGATGCTGGAGCCTATCCCAGCAGACTTTGGGCGAGAGGTGGGGTACACCCTGGACTGGTCGCCAGCCAATGGCAGGGCACTTATAGACAAACAAACATTCACACTCTAATGGACAATTTAGAGCGGCCAATGAAGCTAACATGCATGTTTTTGGAATGTGGGAGGAAAGCGGAGTACCCGGAGAAAACCCACACACGCACGGGGAGAACATGCAAACTCCACACAGAGATGCCCAACGGAGATTTGAACCCAGGTCTTCCAGATCTCCTGACTGTGTGGCCAATGTGCTAACCACTCAGCCACCGTGCGGCCCTAAATCACTTTATTGCTCCTGAAAAATCCCAAAAATGTGACACGTGGTTTTGATTGGACAGCGAAAAAACATGATTATTAAATATCACATTACTGTATGTCTGAAATCACGCAGGATGTCTCCATCAATTATTATTGAAGAAGGCATGTTATACAGTTTTTCATCTGCTTATAACGTGCAGTTGTACTATGATTGTTACCAGAGACGGACAAAGATTAAAAAAACCAACTTTTTGTGTTCTGTTACAGTTATCAACTGGATGAGTTGGACCTCTCCTCTTGTCTCTTGACTCGGGACATGCTTCAAATGTTGCGGCCTGCCTTTAAACATGCTCGGAACCTCAAGTAAGACGTACTCAGTCTTCTTTTTCTCCTGTTTGCAGTGAAGGTCTTCCTTTACCTGCTTGAGAAGGGTTTGTGCATGCATACCAACTCATGCATACTACATAATTGGTGCTCGATTTCTCTAGTTCACATGCAGCATGTGCACAAGACACTGGGTCGTGAGTGACAGAACGCCTTGATAGTCCTCCGGGAATCCCAGAATCAGTTACATTTCATCCCAGGGATGGTACTTCAAGCACTAGATGACTTTTCCCAGCAGGATCCTCTGTAAAGTCCCCGTGATCAGTGTGACCCGGAATCAGTCTGTTTGCGGGAGTGCAGGGAGTGGAGGCTGCAGCGGGGTGGTAGACCCAGCCTACCGGTGAGGCGGAGGAAACAACCCCATAAACCACCTCTAAGCATCATCGTCACTGATGCCAGACTCATCCTCCATATCTGAAGAACCTGAAGTTAATGATGACCAACAGCCAGAACCGTCAAAGACATCAGTATGTTGGATGTGGACTGGTGTCAAACACTTTGGTCATACACATCATCCATTGTTGCCCAGATCCAGGAGCAATGACTTCTCTGTGCAGACTAGCGGGTGTATTTGAGCAGATGCAAATATTAGCTGCAGACTTCAACCAAGCTTGCCTTAAGATCGTACCCCCTGATTTATGATCTACCACATCTACCAAAGGCACATTAGATGTAGTAAATTCCAACCCAAGCAGGCATACAGAACGTCACCTGGGCATGTCAGATAATCTGGCAATGCTTCTCCATCAAGAACCTCGTATGGTTTTTAGCCTTTTCTAAATTATATTCCATTCTTATCCTGTTACATTCTTATTCACTGTTGCACTCTTACAAAGAATGGACGTTGAACTACATACAGGGTCCTAAAGTACTCAATTTTGCTAGAGAAAGGTTTTCTTTTTAGCCTAATTAGGCCATCCCTGCTGTTTAGCAGTGTGGTCTGACATGCACCCTATCAGGGTTACGACCTAACCTGTGTTGACACTCGCATACTCCAGCATGTGTTTGCTGCGTGTTGTGATCGTTGCCTCTGCCTGTCTCTGTTCTCAGTCTGCAGTATAACAGCCTGGGTCCTGACTCCTGCATCTGCCTGAGAGATCTGCTACTAGACCCCAAATGTTCTATTAGAACACTACAGTAAGACGAAACTTTTTTGAAGTTTGATTCATTTTTCTTCATCAATTTTCACGTTTTGGGCCGCACGGTGGCTGAGTGGTTAGCACATTGGCCACACAGTCAGGAGATCTGGAAGACCTGGGTTCAAATCTCCGTCGGGCATCTCTGTGTGGAGTTTGCATGTTCTCCCCCTGCGTGTGTGGGTTTTCTCCGGGTACTCCGCTTTCCTCCCACATTCCAAAAACATGCATGTTAGCTTCATTGGCCGCTCTAAATTGTCCATTAGAGTGTGAATGTTTGTCTATATGTGCCCTGCGATTGGCTGGCGACCAGTCCAGGGTGTACCCCGCCTCTCGCCCAAAGTCAGCTGGGATAGGCTCCAGCATCCCCGCGACCCTAATGAGGATAAGCGGTATAGAAAATGAATGAATGATACTCAAAAGATTTATTGTCATTTTTATTTGAAAACTAATTCCTCGTTTTAGATTTAAAAAAGCTTTATTATTTTAGTTGGGCGTTAATTGTCTTTAGTCGTGTGGGCGTTTTTATGGAAAACTGGAGATTTTACACAAAACCCAATACATTATATTTAATAAAGTGCTCTAATTAATTTATTATATGCACTAAACAATTGTAAATATTTAAAATAAATATGAAAAAATACATAATATAATACATATCAAACACATTTTGGGATGGTATTTTTTTTTAGATGTTATGAAAGGAATATCCCCGGAAGATTAAAAAAATAAGGACAATCCTTCCATAGAGTTGTTACAAACTAAAGTGAAAAAGTATTTATTTGGCCCTCAAACATAAATTAAGTTAGCTATGCAGGTTTGAAAGAAAAGTATTTGGTCTCCTATTTTGGTGCATTTCCGCCTCATTTGCAGCTTGGCAGCTTGCAATGAGACAAAATGTATCTTTTGTTTGCCCACACGTGCAATTATTACAAATACGGGGATCATCACATTATGAAGAGGATCCGTGCAGGAAAATGGCAAGTGAAACACAAACGAAGCAGCGTGAGCTCACCATGGAGGAGTTTTTAATAAGGCCCGTGTCTATTAAAGCAACGCTACCTTGTTCCNACCGGGAAGTCTGGACTTCCCTACTGAAGCTGCTGCCCCCGCGACCCGGACCCGGATAAGCGGAGAAAAATGGATGGATGGATGGACGTGCTTTTAAAAATGTAAGGCATATAATAGGACTGTGGTTCTCAACTGGTTTAGCTGCTAGAACCACCATCAACCATCAAATTATTTTCTGTTATGCTCTCTTTTGGGGATATAATTTTTTTCATGCCCCCTGGGATTTAAAATACTATTGAAAATCGATAGTTTTTATTTGTATTTCAATTTAGCTGTATTTTTGGTATATTTAGTTGAGATCTTTTACAGCGTTTCTTTCGGTCCGCCCTGTACAAACTTCATGCGAGGGACTGTTGGCCTAAAAGTGGACGAAAAACTCAGCCGCTAAGTCCCGGGTCTTCTGTAGGTCATCCCCTTGTCTGGGGTTGGAATCGGGCAAACCCTCTCTGTTCGATGTCCCGTCATACCCGGGAGTCTTCGTTGTGGGCGGAATCGCCCCAAACGAGAACGGCAGAAGTTAGACACCGTCTCTCTCTTCATGGCTCACACTACTCCCTGCAAATGTGTCACACCGCTCTATGACCTTCCCGTCCCGCTCGCTCATAAACAGACGAGAGCGCTGTTTGCAATTTTCTTCCTGGTTGAGCAAATTGTCTGTCTGAAGTGTTTTTGCTGTGCCTATGACTGCAAGTGTAAACAAGCCAAAGGGTGCCGGTGGAAACAGTAGCAGTTGTTACTAAATCAGAACCTGCAGTGCTAGTGGTTACTGTGCCTGATATCATAGTTCTCCCGATTGGAGAATGAACATGCTTGCTCTATTTACAGCTTGTTGCGCAAACATAAACGGACAACCACTCTTTGAAATCAAACGGACTTTTAGGGTGAATATCCATTAGGAAATGTGATTTAAATACCAGAAGTCCCTCCATTTATATCTCTCCGCACTCCAGACTGTGTGACAACCCTCTGCTGGAGTCTGGAGCTTGCACCCTACTAGAGGCCCTTCCGGAGAACCAGTCCTTGAGGCACTTGTCCCTGATGCACACAGGACTCGGGGACCGAGGGGCCCTCAAGGTGGCTGAGAGGCTTCAACAGCACACTGGACTCCAGGAGCTCAACGTTGCCTACAACAACATCGGTGACAATGTAGCACTAGCCCTGGTGGATGCCTGCAGGGAACATCCCAGCATTCACACGGTGCAGTAAGTTCTACCAATGCCGTTCAGTAAACTCTGTTGCAGTCACAGAGGACTTGTTCTCACACGGTAACACATCAATGCTTTTTCATTAAAACCCACTTGGCGTGTTTGTGTAGTTTGTACCTGAACCCTCTGAGTGATGTCGGCAAGCAGTCCCTGTATGTGCGGGGCGTTCCCGCGAGTCACGGCAGCAGTGGCCGGCGTGTCAAGGTCCTGGCTTCAGTCACTGAGGGTTCTGACCTCTCTGAGAACTGGCACCCCATTCTCAGTGTGATTCGTGAGAATGCATCATCCTGGGACAGGAGGCGTGTACAAGAGCAGCTTAAGGTAACCTCATCAAACTTACTGCATGTATGTGTGCCTTCAAGAAACTGTGGAAGGCAGAGCCGGGGCTGCATAATCAGGATGATAAAACTTAAGCTACCTTCCATTACATACTGTAGATAAACAGTAGTGTGAAAAAGTGTTTACCTCCTACCTGATTTCTTTTGTTTCAGATCTTAAAACAAAGTGAACAACTGAACACAAAATTACTTTAAAAAAAAATGGTATATTAGATGCCCCACATAACAGATCATTGAGATCTATCAGTCTGGAAGAGGTAATACCTGGGGCGGCTGAGGAACACGGACAGTTCGCGGGTAGTCAGAACGCTCCCCAGTGGAAAAGCTGCAGGGGTGGGCGAGTTTCTCCCTGAGTTCCTCAAGGCCTGGAATGTTGAAGGCCTGTCTTGGCTGACACTTCAACATTGCATAGAGTTGGAAACAATACACGTGGATTGGCGGTCCCCATTTTTAAGAAGGGGGGGCCGGAGGGTGTGTTCCAACTATGGGGGAGAATCAAACATCTGGGTAGTGGTGCTGGAGAGAAGTGTCTGACCGTTAGATGAACCCCTCTTACTAGACCAGCTCAACACCTTTGCAAGGGTACTGGAGTTTGCCCAAGCTGTCTACTACATGACGGAGCTGCATAATGTCTACTTGCGCTTTGTAGATTTAAAAAAGGCCTATTATTATTATTATTATTTTTTTTTTAATTATTATTAAAGGGTTTTTTTGACAGCATTTTGTGTTGAGTTGTTTTGTAATAGCCGCACGGTGGATGAGTGGGTAGCACATTGGCCTCACAGTCAGGAGGTTCAGGGTTGGAATCTCGGTTGGGCATCTCTGTGTGGAGTTTGCATGTTCTCCCCGTGCGTGTGTGGGTTTTCTCCGGGTACTCCGCTTTCCTCCCACATTCCAAAAACATGCATGTTAGCTTCATTGGCCGCTCTAAATTGTCCATTAGAGTCTGAATGTTTGTCTTTATGTGCCCTGCGATTGGCTGGCGACCAGTCCAGGGTGTACCCCGCCTCTCGCCCAAATTCTGCTGGGATAGGCTCCAGCATCCCCCCGACCCTAATGAGGATAAGCGGTACGGAAAATGAATGAATGAATGTTTTGTAATATTTCATGTTTTAAATGTAATATTCGAATTTGTCTCATGATCTGAAACATTAAAGTGTGACAAACAAATCAGGAAGGAGGCAAACAATTTTCTCATGTTGGGGTTGTTTAAATCACTTGTTGATGGTGGTAAAATACCAACTAATATCAGTCGGAATTTTGGGGATGGAATATTTCAAATCCAGGAAAACCGGGGATTTCTGGAGTGTTGAAAATAAATAGCTGGAATGTTTTGGTGTTGGGATGTTTTTCATGTGATGTTCGGGAAGAAATGTAACTTGAGTTATTGCGTAAAATGTGTACCTACATAATTTCCCCTTTTGCATCTTACAGTAACTGTGGTGCGTTCAAGGACCGCTGATAAAGTGTGAAATCTCAGCGCTTGATGAAAACAGAGAATAAATACATAAACATCTAAAAATGCAGTGCCTTTTAACAATGGTATATGTACACATTTTACGTGAATTATCACATACTTTGATTAAGATGTTTTTTCTGTTGAAAAACTTTTTCATCATGTCATGTTTTGACCACAAAGGCCTGAATTTGCAGGCCCGTGAATGCTGAATGGCACATAAATCAGGGCGAGTGCATTTAGCGGTTGATGTACTCAAAACAAGCCACAATTTCATCCCCCAGAAAAGTCCCTGTTGTGTGCAAACTATTTAAAATGTGGTTGCTGCAGCATCGCCGCTGTAGGTGTCATTGTTTAAGGTGAATTGCTGCGTCAGCACCGCTCATGCGCTATTCTCCCGTGCAGGTGTTTCTCAGGGATCTGGAGTGGGGACGTCAGCAGCAGCACAGCCTCTGGAAAAAGTTGCACTTCCGCAGGGTGGAGAAGGGCGTCCGGCAGACCCTGCAGATGCTGGAGAAGGACACACCACCACCATATGAGCCCAGTAAACAGTAGTAACGTGTGAAAATAAGGGTTGTCAAGGCAACACGTTAGAGTTTGCATGCGAGTGTGTGAATAAAGTTCAATGGAAATAAAGCAATTTATTAACTGTATGTAGGGCCTGAGCTCTTGGCGGTGCAAAGGCCCCGTTGAAACGGCTATGTTATTATTATTATTATTATTATTATTATAAGCGGTATAGAACATGAATGAGTTATTGTTATTAATGCTATTATTATCCCAATTCAGTTGAATTTGTGAGGGCCTTAACATGCATGAAAACCCACCAAAATTTGCAAGCGCGTCAGGTCCAGTAAAAAATTTGATAATTCAGGGGTCCCAAAATTCACTTTTTTTTTTTTTTTTTAGTGGCCCATGCCACCAGTTTAATGGATCGTCAGGACATTTGGTGCAGACCTCAATCGTGGAAAGTCTCAAGAACCCATATTCCCAAATGAACAGGAACTCCACAAGGGCAGATCTACATCATAACTGGTACATATAATTCGGAGAACACCTTGAAGCTATTATTTAGATCACTTCCTGAAGGTGTCTCAGTGGCGACAGGAAAGCGTTTGCGGCGTACAAAAGTCTTTTCCTCCAAGGAGATTTTAGGCAGCATGACTGGCAGACTAATGAGCTTAAGTTGCTGACCATATAAGCCTAGTGGGCGTGGCATGGCGGCTTTGCCGTTGGCCATCAGAGTCATAATTGGACTCCAGATGGTCACATCTGGTTGACAAGTTAGACGGCAAGGAAGAAACAAAGTCCAAACAATATGGTGCTACTCCCGAAGGAGACCACCCCAAATTGACTGTCTAGCGCCCCCGAGGTATTTAGAAAAAATTATCCCTGCTACCCGTTTCATAGATGGTCACAAAATTTTAGCTACCGTTCATGAAATGACGCACAAAAAAAATCTGAATGTTGAAAATCAAACAGGAAGTCTTACATTTTGTTTTGAAGCAGCCTCAAACTGGGGATGCTGGCGTTGAGTCCAGCATCCGGGTGCGCCTGCCGACTTGCATGAACCCCGAGCTGCGTTCTCTATGGACACTCTAATGGACACTCTAAATTGTCCATTAGAGTGTAAATGTTTGTTTGTTTGCCCTGTGATTGGCTGGCGACCAGTCCAGGGTGTACCCCGCCTCTCGCCCAAAGCCAGCTGGGATAGGCTCCAGCATACCCGCGACCCTAATGAGGATAAGCGGCATAGAAAATGGATGAACGAATGTTTTTGTGTGTAAACCCCAAAATAGACAATTTTTTCTTAAGAAAACACATCACTCACCATAAATAGGTAATAATTTATACATTTGTGATTAACACCATACACGAGCTATTCCCTTTCCCGACTAAATTCTGGACCTCGGGATTCTCTACTTGCTTTCAAACCCAATCTGTATTTTGACAATGTTGGTGACCTTTCAGCTGGACCTCCCACACTTATGCAGTATTGGAAGTGTATACATCGACTCCTTCTTTCAGTAATGTGTACGGTGCTGAAATTCCACCAGTAGATGATAGCAGAACCAAACCATACTGTACCTGGGACATACTGTACAGGTATTCTACAGTACCAACAAACCCAGTATTGCTGACACAATACTGATTTTTTTTTCTTGAACTTTTAGAATTTTGAATAGTTTTGTCATTTTGTTTGTTGATTGTTGTTATAATCCAAATAAAACGCAGGTCAAAGATTTTAGGCAACAATATAAGACAATGTATCAATGTCAACAAAATAATACAAATTTTCCTTTTTGTTACATACAACTTTTGGGCAAATTGAAGTAAAAATAAGTAAGCAAAAGCAAAAACTACAACTGGCTCTCATTCTAATCCCTCCTGTGTCCAGGAAAGTATTCCTCGAGTTTGTAAACAATATAACAATAAATATAATTATTAATCAACATAGAAGAGGACTAAAGAATATACAGTAGATCACATCACGCTAGTAGATCCTGATACGACCCACAGTCGATATTTGGATCAATCCACCCATCATGGCTTCTGTAGCCGAGGATCGGACCTCCGACCGCCACCCCCCCAGCTCACTTAGCACCCGACCCCTTTGGCCCCGCCTACGAGTATTGAGCTCATGGGAGGGGGGACCCACGTTACCTTTTCGGGCTGTGCCCGACCGGACCCGATGGGTGCAGGCCCGGCCACTAGACGCTCGCCATCGTGCCCCGCCTCCGGGCCTGGCTCCAGAGGGGGGCCCCGGTGACCCGCGTCCTGGTGAGGGAAAACGAAGTCCAATGTTTTTAGTCATCTTAAGGGTCTTTTGAGCCACTCTCTGTTTGGTCCCTTCCCTGGGACCTGTTTGTCATGGGTGACCCTACCTGGGGCATGACAGCCCCCGACAACCTAACTCCTAGGATCATTGGGACACGCAAACTCCTCCACCACGATAAGGTGGTCACCTATGCTCATGAGCTTTGGGTAGTGACCAAAAGGACAAGATGGCGGGTACAAGCGGCCGAAATGAGTTTTCTCCGCAGGGTGGCTGGACTCTCCCTTAGAGATAGGGTAAGAAGCACTGTCATCCGGGAGAGACTCGGAGTAGAACCGCTACTCCTCTGCATTGAGAGGAGCCAGATGAGGTGGCTCGGGCATCTGGTTAGGATGCCTCCCGGACGCCTCCCTGGGGAGGTGTTCAGGGCACGTCCAACCGGTAGGAGGCCTCGGGGAAGACCCAGGACACATTGGAGAGACTATGTCTCTCAGCTGGCCTGGGAACGCCTCGGCATCCGCCGGGAAGAGGGACCTCTGGGCTTCCCTGCTTAGGTTGCTGCCCCCGCGACCCGACCTCGGATAAGCGGAAGAAAAGGGATGGATGCTCTGCTGCACGATGGTGTTTGAACTTCCATTATTGATGTTACGTTTTGTTGAATTGATGAAATTGCAGTCGTCTTCCATCCTCAATAATACAAACAATCCTCTTCCCTTCCCCCCTGACGGCGGCAAACGGCACAAATGAATTGGCTACAATTTCCGCAGGTGTGACAAGCAAAGACGTTTCATTTTTCCATTCGGATCTCGCTAAATCTGCTCCCAGAAGCAGATCAACGATCACATCTTGTAAATAACCAGTGAGCATGTGATGGCCTTCTTTGAACTCTCTCATTCATTCATCCGTTTTCTACGCCGCTTATCCTCATTAGGGTCGTGGGGATGCTGGAGCCTATCCCAGCTGGCTTTGGGCGGGAGGCGGGGCACACCCTGGACTGGTCGCCAGTCAATGGTGGGGAACGTTTCGTCGCCACTGCGGGTGTTGTCGGGGATAAAACCTGCAAACATGCAGCACTTCAGAGTCACACTACCAGCGATTGAACTTTTCTGTACATATGGCAAACGGAACGCCTTCTGTCCAGCACGGCACGGAGGAGATTGACAAAGGTCTACAGTCCCGTAGCCAATCAGGACTCAGAGACACACCACGCGGGTTCTCCCTGAGCCAATCAGGATGCAGAACACAATGCACGTTCATACCTGTAAAATAAAATTCAAGGACGATATTGGTTCATTTAGAACGATACGATCCGGAACAATTCAGTAAATTTAAATCGATTCAGTAACTTTTTAGCCAAAAATTCAAGCAGTCTGACTGAAATAAATAGCTGGATACTGGACAGTGCAGGTAAGTTTCCTAAATTCCCTTTGCTTTTTGTGAGGAAATCAGGTACACATTAACTATGGATATAAACAACAATGGCAAATGCATTCACGTAAGTGCAACCAACATTTCAGGTTGAATTAACAAAGAATAAATTAGCAGGTTGAATCATTAATTCTATCTAATAAAGCATGACTTACTTTAATTTGATACCTCATTCACTTCTCTACCCAACGTATTCAAGAAGTTATTTAGAATGAAATGTCATGTGCAGATTAGATGTTGAAGTGAATGAATATCCTACATACTGTAACGTTTGCACAGACGCTACTAAAGCTACGAGGAGGTGTTTGATCGACACGCTTATTGCAAGAAAAATGGAACACACACCAGAACAGTGGCTCCCAAACGACAAGCCCCCCATTCAACCAGAACACAAACATGCACAACCTTAGCGCTCGCTACGTACCTCTTAATCTTGTCCTGACGCTCCCATCCATGAGTTTGAAACGCTTGGACTTAACTTTGGATGTGGTCCAACACTTCAGTATAAATCCCATACTGAATTTGAAGAGAAGTCATGTAGCTAACAAGCATGTACACCAATGAAAATACACCCATAATCCTATGAAAAATGGCGTATTTTAGAAAAAAAAAACGTTACAAGGGTAACGTGTAACGTCTTTATCAGTGAAATAGCTAAAAAATCCAATGCTTTATTTACTAGTACCCATTAAATCGATTGATTGCCTTTCAAAAATCGTTACATCGATATAAATCGGCTGGATCGGCACTTTGGTGAGCACAGATGAAGTTGGATCATAGGAATAGAAATCGTTACACACTACTACTACTACTGTACACTAATACCAACAGTACTAACATGAATACTGCTAATTATTATATGTCTATTTGAAATGCCAATTTGCATATAGTTTGATGTTAATTGCAGTATTTACAATTCTTTATTTTTATTACCATTTGTTCACTCACAGCATTTTATACTGAGGTAATGTCATTGTGTTTCCGTTCGTTTGTCATTTGTGAACCATGTTACTTGGTAACACGTTATCGTATCACTTAAAGACAATTGTAAAACAAATGTTGTCAGCCAGACTCGTGTTCGCACAAGATACCACACCTTTGATTTTTCAGTCATGCCTGACAAACGCACAATGGGACAGAGTCTTCTTTTGCTTCGGGCTTATCCCTTCAGGGGTCGCCACAGCAAATCAATTGACTCCATCTAACCCTGTCTTCTGTATCCTCTTCTCTTGCGCCAACTACCTTCATGTCCTCTTTCCCTACATCCATAAAGCTCCTCTTTGGTCTTCCTCTAGGCCTCCTGCCTGGCAATTCAAAACTCAGCATCCTTCTACCAAAATATTCACTATCTCTCCTCTGGACATGTCCCAACCATCTCAGTCTGGCCTCTCGGACTTTATCTCCAAAACCTCTAACATGTGCTGTCCCTCTGATGTGCTCATTCCTGATCCTGTCCATCCTGGTCACACCCATAGAGAACCTCAGCATCTTCATCTCTGCTACCTCCAGCTCTGCATCCTGTCTTTTACTAAGCGGCACTGTCTCTAAACCAAACAACATGGCTGGTCTCACCACAGTTTTGTACACCTTTCCTTTCATTTTAGCTGAAACTCTTCTATCACACATCACACCCGACACTTTTCTCCACCCATTCCAGCTTCTTCACCTCTTTTCCACACTCTCCATTGCTCTGGACTGTTGACCCTAAGTACTTAAAATCCTCCACCTTCTTTATCTCTTCTCCCTGTAACCTCACTCTTCCACTTGGGTCCCTCTCATTTACACACATGTACTCCGTCTTAGTCAAGGACAGAGTCCTTGTGACAAATGTTCATAACCAAGATAAAACCCAGCGGAAAACCAGTCACACCAACGCCATCTTGTATACAATGTCTCTGTTGGTGGAATCCAATACCCAAAGAATGTAAACACACGGGAGAACCGACATCCCCAGGTGGAACCTCACTTTTTATACCATCAGAGGTGGCCCTTTTTCTTCACATGGCCTTCACATGGATACAGTTCCATGTGTAGTCATGCAGTACAGAAGAGCCTCCTGCCGGATCAACACCATTACTGGCAGAGTCATCAGGATACCAAACATCCGACCCATTCCTTGCATGAGCGGTCTGTCACATCATCATGTGATCAATCATTTCATGATACCATGCATTCCAGCGCATACACAACACAAACATCCGAGGCGATTTAACCCGAGTTTCGCTTGGGATCGGGGGCCAATCTGAGGTAACTTTACTCTGAATTTTGGATCTGCTGTTTTTTGGTCAAAGATTTACCTCGAATTTGCTTCCTCTTTCCCACCGGTGTTAAGTTATGTTTTTACCACACCGTGGGTAAATATTTAAGCCGTATGACTGTTGAGAGTCACCAACTCACCTGCTGATAAACAATTTGATTGTCCCCGGGCTATGGAGCTCGTCTGTCGACTGCTTTGAAGTCTCAGCAAACAGGCGCAGTTGAAACCTTTGTAGGAGGCCATGCGGTCCATCTCGGGTAAGTGTTTCATCACGTTTAACCTCCGAGACAAAGGACTCTTTACCATTTTAGCCGTCAGGTTCTTTCTTCAGAAAGGCGTTTAAAAAAGATAAACTGCCATGTGCTGTAGATAATGTGTCCAGATAAAGACCGGTAAGGCTTTTGATGGGTTTTGGGTATAATTTTAAATGCTTTATTGTGTAAAAGCAGTGTGAACATGCCGTGGATGGACACTCTCTCGCTTTTTTAAAAAATTGGGATCAGTATCGTGTTTGACCGCATGTGAACCAAAAACTACCCACACCCATTTGTGCTTATGAGGGAGATACCAGGGTTGGTTGATACTGCTATCAATCTGATACCAACTAAATACAAGGCCAGTATGCATTTACAGTATTTGTTTTTTTATTAATTCAAGATCCTTGAATGATTGATGTTGTATTTTTTTCGTTCAATTTGTTGACCATAATTATAATCAGAATAAAACATGGAGGAAAAAAATCTGTCTGATGTGAACAATTGAATGTAATAATTAATACAGTAGCTTTTTGTAATTAAGAAACCCATTAAAATGTCTATTTACCCCTTGTTACATTATTGTGGCAAATCACTGACGAAAAGGTAGCTTTATAAAGTCATTCAATGTTTTCAACAGACATGAACAAATGCAGCCCAAGCCGTTTAGAGACCAGTCCCAAGCGGTGCCTTTAGTTTTTACCACCATGGGAGAATATTTCTGTGTTCTTTGAAACAAAGAGAAAAGAAAAACAAATTAAAACATACAAAAAGTCCATATAAAGCGCTGAAGTCATTGCCATTATTTGGCGGGAACGTTCCTCAGCCTGTCAGTCTCAGACTTGCTGAGGTGTTCTCTTCATGTTTAGTTTGGGGAGGATATTTGCTTTGGCTCACTAAAGTGCAAATGCCCTTGCTGCCATTTTCCTGTCTCCTCACCGCTCCTCACCTTGCCCTCACAATTGCAATGGCAGCCTATCTGCGTGAGCTAAACAAGCCTAAACACAATGACAGCCAATCAGTGACCACCGCAGGGTGTGATTGACCAACATTTTCCACCCCCAGCATCTCAAACAAAGAAGCCCAATGCATGAAAACAAATTAGATTAATGTGATTTTAAAAAATAACACACTAAATATGACTAATCCATTCATTGCAATTCATATTATAATATTTATATTATAATATGAATTCCAGTTATGCTACTAAAATGACATTATTTTTGCTCCTAATATTAGAAGTTTATTCCCATAAAAGCCAACTTTTTTTCTCATTGCAATTTGACTTTTTTTTCCTCTTAATATTCTCTTAATATTCTATTCTTGCACAATTACAGCATTATTGTCCTTTTTTCTAATGTTTTTTGTGTTGTTTTTTTTATACAATTTCTACTTTCTTCTTGTTAATGTTTTTCCATACGTTACTTTATTCCCATCATATATGACCTTATTCTTATCACTTTTTTCTGCAAATTTGTTGTTTTGTTTCTCATTATATTATGACATTACAAATAATGTATTTGTTCCTTAATACTGCAATATTGCAACTAAATGCTCCTAGAAGGATATGTTAGCTTACAATTTGACCTTAGTCTTGTAAACCTACTGATGATTTTTCATTTGTTATTGTTTTTATTAGTGTTCTTGATAAAGTATACTTTTAGAATGTGCTGCGGACCAATAAAAACGGCCCCGAGGCCGGACTTCGGACAAGCCTGAACGTAGAGGGTTTCAGCAACTGTCCTTCCCTAAGCGCATATAAGGAATAGAATGAAGAGTAGCCCTGCATGCTATGTGTAGGACATTTTGCATATAGCGGCTCCAACGTCAACCACCGACAGGACAGATGTGCCATGAATAAGTCTTCAATCACCGTGCTTGTGTCCCGCGACACGGGCAGGCGTCTTCCGTTGCCGGTGGCAGTAAAAGCTCAGCTATCTGGTCAAGTGCATGTAAATTGCTTTGTATGTTTGTCTTGAACTGGTCCAGATGCTCGTCCTTACCATAGGATCTTTACATTATGGTTTTGTACATTCCACAGACTCCCAGGATGTCATAGAACTTCCACGGTGAGTAAAGGTTCTCTTTTTGACCAGGACTTTTGGCAAAAAGGACCAAATGATCCACCCATCCTGTAGCTGCTAATCACATTGGCATGGAGTACACACAAAATAAAAGCGCTGTAAGGCAACTCCACCGGCCAATGGACGTTGCTGTGTGACGGGCACACCGGTCAGCATTGTAGTGTTACACGTAGGTTTCATTCATTTGGACCGCAGGTCAACGCATGTAAGGATACTACTTCTCCATTTATTTGGACACTAGCTTGGCCAGTGGACTGCGTGCATGGATACTGGACTTTCAGAACAACTCAACACAGAAAGTCAGGATGGGAGAACACACATTCCCCACTCTGAACCTTGGACACTCTCAGCCCCCTCTGCTCCATCACCATGCCTGCTCCCCAAAAACACCATCATCAGATTGGTTAAGAACACCACCATTGTAGAACTGATAAATAACATAAACAAACCGCATGACTGACTGGTGGGTGGTCCATCAATAACCTGGACTTAAACATTTGGAGAACCAAAGTGACACAAGGAACACACACTGGTGCCTGAAAAGGTCCGAAACTGAACCAAAAGATGGCTCCTCAGATGTGCCACTACTCATGGCAGATGAAATCAAGCGTATAGATGTGTCAAGCGTACATGGATGAAGTCCCCTACTGGCAAAAAAAGAGAATAAACATAAAAACAAACGTGATCAAAAAGTAAGACAGGCCCCAACCATACGATATTTTCACAGGGAAGGCTCACGTTGCCGACAACTACCTTCTGTAGCTGAGGATCGGACCGCCAAGGCCTCCGCCTCCGGCCGCCACCCAGCTCTCTGTGCACCCGACCCCTTTGGCTCATGGGAGGGGGGACCCATGTTACAGTTTCGGGCTGTGCAGGGCATGGGTGTAGGCCCGGCCACGAGACGCTCTCCATTGTGCCCCACATCCAGGCCTGGCTCCAGAGGGGGGCCCCGGTGACCCGTGTCCGGGCCTTTGTACTTGTGCATCATTGGGGTCTATTGAGCCACTGTTTGTCTGGTCCCTCCCCTAGGACCTGTTTGTCACGGGTGAGCCTACCAGGGGCATGAAAGCCACCGACAACTTAGCTCCTAGGATCATTGGGACACGCAAACTCCTCCACCGCGATAAGGCTTCTCTGCTTAGGTCGCTGCCCCCGGAAGAAATGGATGGATGGATGGAGGGCTCACGTTGCCATGTTGGTGGACGTTAGACACCTTATGCTACTCAACCTTCCGCTTGAGGCCCACAGGTGCTCCCTTGTGGTCCTTATGTTGGAAAACTGCCATTTGGTCCAGTTTCCGTAGAGAGGGGATCATGCTCTTCTTCAAAATGTCACTATGCAAGCTGCAATTGAATTCGATAGAACAGATGGAATCCAAGCCACTCACAGTACAACAATGGGAGTTCAGAACAAGGAACAAAGAGCAACACTTGATGAAAAAACATTAACAGTGACACATAAAGGCATAAAAGTGTAAACAACTGTGGACTTTGAATGCTGTATGCAGAGTTTTCTGCACACATTTATACTTTTGCTAAATCCTGAATCACGAACGTGCAGGGATCCACTGGGTCTTTGTACTCACTGGTGTTGCCAGCGACTATCGGGAGTGTGTTGACTCGTTTTCAATGGATATAAATCTATAGGACTCTGCAGTCCGAACACTGACTACTCTAAATGTAATGCTGAAGAATGGAAGGGGAAGTAAACGCTCCAACCCCTCGTGAACAAGTTAGTTGATTGACAGGTTTGTCTCGGTCCATAAAGCATACGTGACTTTTTCACATTTGTGCTGACAGTTTTACCTTCAACCCAAAGGAGGGAATCGATAATCCAGCTCTAGTCATCACTGATGATCCTGGTACGTTGCCCCTGCATAGGTCCCGCTATGTCACGGCCCATCACCTCGAACCCCCGTTTTCGTCCCGTCTGTTTTAATACACCCTTTGTGCAGAAACAGACCACAGCCAAGAGACCAAACTCTGTCAGCTGAGGCGGGTGGAGGGACAGAACTTTGGCTTCTACCTGCGTAAGAACACGGACGGCCAGGCCTTTGAAGTCACAGATGTGGAGCCATGGAGTCCAGCCGAGCACAGCGGACTTCAAGAGGGTGACCGAGTGCTGGAGGTCAATGAGGAATTTGTGGTCACCACGGACTTCTTCAGGGTTAGTGCTCCGAATTCAAAAGTGACACCGACACGGAAGCACCAATTTGTGTTTATCAAGAAAAAGTGCCATATCATGACAACTGAACGCAACTTCTGTGGAAAAGGAGTGGGAACGTGAATATGACGTGTTGGGAGGGGGGAGATCAGGAGGTGAATGACTGGAGGGGGAATGGGACTGTGAGAAGTTGATGGAGACAATAATGACATGCAAGGAATGCATTTATCTGACAGGTGGCGAGGAAAATCCAGTTATGTGGCTTACATTTGTTTCTGCTGGTGCTGCGAAGAGATGACTTCAATCAGGTACTTGATGGTGATGTATATTTCCAGTTCTTATCTTCTGGCTCGCATGCATAACTACTACAGACCTCCACTTTCATTGACATATTTGACCTTTTTGATCGTGCATACTGTTTGATTCCACATGTACATGTTCTACCTGTTGGTAACAACATGATACCTCCAAACAGCTCTCATGTGATAGCATTATACTGTATATTCATATCTATTGTTTATTTAGGAGAAAAAAACTTTTCTGCAAATATTGTATTATATACTACATTTTCATTGGACAACACTGAAGAAACAACACTTTGATACAATGTGAAGTATTCGGTGTATATTTGGTCCAAATATCCAATTTGTGCACAACATGGGAATATTTAGTGTGTATAGTTATTATGTTTCAACACTGCCTTAGCTGTCTTGGGCACAGAGTTTGCTAAAACATTACAGGTTGCCTCTGCAATCCGCTTTTGTCCTCCATGACAACATCATGAAGCCAGTGGATGTTCAACATCTTGATGCTCAATAGACGCTCACCTTTACCTTCAGCTTCCTTAACTAAGAGTGGTCAACTTCAAAGGTAGTTTACAAAAATGGGAGTCGGTTCCAGACAGTGGATGCTCTCCATGAAGATCCAGCAGTGCAAAATGTAAATTCTTGCTTCTTTCCTGAATTAGTTGCAATTTTAAGAATGGCCTAATGATGAATAACACAATTTCCCTCGCCCGGACACGGGTCACCGAGGTCCCCCGCTGGAGCCAGGCTTTGAGGTAGGCCACGATGGCGAGCGTCTGGTGGCCGGGCCTGCACCCACGGGGCCTGGTCCGGCACAGCCTGAAAAGGTAACGTGGGTCCCCCCTCCCATGAGCTCACCACTCGTAGGAGGGGCCGTAGGAGTCGGGTGCTAAGTGAGCTGGGTGGCGGCCGGACGCAGAAGCCTTGGCGGTTTGATCCTCAGCTACAGAACAAGGTTGTCGGTACGTGGAATGTCACCCCTCTGGTGGGGAAGGAGCCTGAGCTGGTGCGTGAGGTGGAGAAATTCCGGCTAGATATAGTCGGACTCTTCTCAACGCACAGCAAAGGCTCTGGAAGCAGTCCTCTCAAGAGGGGCTGGACTTCATTCCACTCTGGTGTTGCCGGCAATGAGAGGCGACGGGCAGAGGTGGCAATTCTTGTTGCCCCCTGGCTCCAAGCCTGCACAATGGCGTTTAACCCAGTGAACGAAAGGGTAGTTTCCCTACGCCGTTGGGTGGGGGGACGGGTCCAGACTGTTGTTTGTGCTTATGCGCCATACAGCAGTTCAGAATACCAGCCCTTGTTAGAGTCCTTAGAGGAAGTACTCCTCTAGGGAGAGTGCTCCCTCGTGGGATTCTCTTGTTCTGTTGGGTGACTTCAACGCTCATGTTTGCAGCGACAGTGAGACCTGGACAGGTGTGACTGGGAGGAACGGCCACCCTGATCTTGACCCGAGGGGTGTCTTGTTATTGGAGTTGTGTGCTCGTCACGGATTCTCTATAACAAACATCATGTTCAAGCATATGGGTGTCAACATGTGCACTTGGCACTAGGACACCCTGGGCCACAGTTCAATGATTGACTTTAAGGTTGTGTCGTCGGACTTGCGGCAAAATGTTATGGACACTCGGGTGAAGAGAGGGGCAGAGCTGTCAACCGATCACCACCTGGTGGTGTGTTGGTTCCGGTGGGGAAGGATGCTGTCAAGCTGAGGAAATAGTTCTATCAGGCCCTTTTGGCCCATGGGACTCTGGAGGTAGCTGACAGGTACCGGCAGGCCAAGCGGTCTGAGGCTCTGGCAGTCACTGAAGCAAAAACTTGGACATGGGAGGAGTTCGGAGAGGCCATGGAAAACGACTTCCGGATGGCTTCAAAGAGATTCTGGACCACCATCTGCCATCTCAGGAGGGGGAGGCAGTCCACAATCAACACCGTGTATGGTGGGGACGGTGTGCTGCTGAACTTGACTCGAGATGTTGTGGACCAGTGGAGGGAATGCTTTGAAAATCTCCTCAATCCCGCCGACACGTCTTCCAACATGGAAGCAGTTCCCGGGGACTCTGAGGCGGGTTCCCCTATCTCTGGGGCTGTGGTTACAGAGGTGGTCAAAAAGCTCCTTGGTGGCAAGGCCCCGGGGGTGGATGAGATCCGCCCGGAGTTCCTTAAAGCCCTGGATGCTGTGGGCGTGTCTTGGTTGACACGACTGTGCAGCATTGCGTGGACGTCGGGGTCGGTGCCCCTGGACTGGCAGACCGGGGTGGTGGTCCTGCTTTTCAAGAAGGGGGACCGGAGGGTGTGTTCTAACTATCGTGGGATCACACTCCTCAGCCTACCCGGTAAGGTCTATTTAGGGGTTCTGGAGAGAAGGATCTGGCAGATAGTTGAATCTCTGATTCAGGAGGAGTAGTGTGATTTTTGTCCTAGTCGTGGAACTGTGGACCAACTCTATACTCTCGGCAGGGTCCTTGGGGGTACATGGGAGTTTGCCCAACCAGTTTACATGTTTTTTGTGGACTTGGAGATGGCATTCGACCGTGTTCCTTTGGGAATACTGTGGGGGGTGCTTCGGGAATATGGGGTATGGGACCACCTAATCCAGGCGGTTCGTTCCCTGTATGACCGGTGTCAGAGTTTGGTTTGCATTGCCGGCAATAAGTCGGACCCGTTTCCAGTGAGGGTTGGACTCCGCCAGGGCTGCCCTTTCTCACCGATTCTGTTCATTACTTTCATGGACAGAATTTCTAAGCACAGCCAGGGCTTTGAGGGGTTGCAGTTTGGTGGCCGCAGGATTCGGTCTCTGCTTTTTGCAGATGATGTGGTCCTGTTGGCTTCATCGAGCCGTAACCTTCAACTCTCACTGGATCGATTCGCAGCTGGGTGTAAAGCGGCTGGGATGAGAATCAGCAACTCCAAATCCAAGTCCGTTGTTCTCGCAAGGGTGGAGTGCCATCTCCGGGTCGGGGATGAGGTCCTGCCTCAAGTGGAGGAGTTTAAGTACCTCGGGATCATGTTCACGAGAGGGAAAGGCAAATTGGTGCAGCGTCTGCAGTGATGCGGACATATGGGCTTCCCTGCTTAGGCTGCTGCCCCCGCGACCCAACCTCGGATAAGCGGAAGAAAATGGATGGATGGTTGGAGAGTGGCATGTCGGCCGCACGGTGGCTGAGTGGGTAGCACATTGGCCCCACAGTCAGGAGGTTCAGGGTTCAAATCTCCGTTGGGCATCTCTGTGTGGAGTTTGCATGTTCTCCCCGTGTGTGTGTGGGTTTTCTCCGGGTACTCCGCTTTCCTCCCACATTCCAAAAACATGCATTTTAGGGTAATTGGCAACTCTAAATTGTCCATCGGTATGAATGTGAGTGTGAATGTTTGTCTATATGTGCCTTGCGATTGACTGGCGACCAGTCCAGGGCTTACCCCGCCTCTTGCCCAAAAGCCAGATGGGATAGGCCTCAGCATATTTGCGACCCTAATGAGGATAAGCGGCATAGAAAATGAATGAATGAATGAATGAATGAATGGCATGTCCACATGCAAAGCTTATTTAATTTTTATGAAACCTTACCCTGGACCTCAAGCAACGTGGATTCTGTGCCTCTCGGTACCACTCTTCCTCCAGATGCTGGCACCTTAACTTCCAGAGGAAATGCAACATTTACTTCCATCAGAATTTACTTTTTTGTCAGAGAACCACTCAGTCCGATGAGACGGTTCTGACGCTGTCTTTTGTTCAAGAGGGGCTTGAATGAATATGAATATGACAACTCTCAGCTGTCTTGCATATGTCTGTGTGGATCTTGAAGCACTGACTCCAGCTGCAGTCCACTCTTTGTGAATCCATCCATCCATTTTCTATACTGCTTATCCTCATTAGGGTCGCGGGTATGCTCTAGCTTATCCCAGCTGACTTTGGGTGAGAGGCAGGGTACACCCTGGACTATCTATACTCAAAATCTACACGCAAAATAAAAGAAAATAAACACAATACAGTATGTAAAATATATCAGTCTGAATACAATGCATCTAATGTATATAATATGAATCCCACTATTTGAATATAATTACTGAAATACATCAACTTTTTCATGACATACTAATTTATTAATCAGCACCTGTACATTTGACCAGTATTATGCATTTATAAATTATTACGGTTTTGGGGTGAATGAGACCTACGAAAAAAATGGCCTAACTATTTTTTAAAATACTGAATCACGAACGAGAGGGAATTCACTGTGAATGCTTCAGAGCCTCTGGTGAGAGTAGGTACTTACTGTACTGTATTCATATGCGACATTGGACTAAAAGCATATGTGCATGAAATGTAATGATCATCTTGAAATCCTTCTTTGTCTTTGTCCTTTGCAGGCAGTGTGTATGGGTGTAGACCTACAGATGTTGGCTACAGCCTCCAAGGGTGGTCCTTGCTCTCGGCCCAGACTGTGTCACATCAGCCAACACCCACACTGTGGCCTGGGGATGAACCTGGTCTCTGTGGAAGGTACCATCATGTGACATATGCAACCATCAGCGCTAATCATGTTCATATTTGTGCACAGTGCACAAAACTCGATGTGGTCAGTTTTAGTGTTTTTCAAAACCGCATGCCTCTTTAGCTTCTCGCCATATCTACCAATGAACAATTGCATCTTTGGTTGTTTTATTTTCTATACAGTGCCAGATCACATCAGAAGTAATTTAAGGTTACCTTTTGTACGAAGCAGGTCTATACCTTGTTCTTTTATAAAACAAATATATTTCTACTGCAAAAGTTTGTGGTAGCGATTGTGCCACGCATTCAGCTACCCTGCACGTATGCATGCGTGTGTATGTGCCCCACCCCGCACCCAGTACATGCTGTGTTAAGAGGAACATTTCTTGTATAACTTGTAAAAACCTACAACTACTATGTTCTTTTATCAGCAGAAAATAATTTCTTTCTTTTTTTTCAAGCATCATACTTATACATTTTTAATTTAGGTGTGACTGTGATTAACATGCAGGACTGCATACCCACATGCAGTGGGCATGCTCCACAGGTAGGATGTGAGTTGGAGGAGAAAGAAATTCTGGTCAGAGTGGGAGTGGAGGTAGGTGTACACAGGTAGACTACATCTTGTGTAGAAGATGTAACCTGAAGGAGATCAGGTGGTGTGGATGGTGGTGTGAAGGATGACTCTAGTGGTGAGGAAGATGAAGAGGGTAAAG